>LPNX010546528.1:259451-294584 GCA_001517045.1 Pseudotsuga menziesii | reverse complement strand
TGTGTATTTTCTTTAGACAGCTTATGTTTTACTTCAGTGATTGTCTTCTAGATTCTTTATACATGGCTTCATTTTCATTTCCTAATAATATATATCTATTCATATTTACATATGAAACTAGAACATAGGAGGTAATGCTGAGACTTCCCTTGCCAGTGGAGCTGCTGGAAGATCAGTTGTATTTCCAGCTAGTGCATCTTGGTATGAAATATGTTTCTTGTCATGGAATATTTGTTTAGTTTTCCAGCACCCCCCCGGATTGGTGCAGAGTAATATTACACATTAAGTTTAGTGAACATAAGCTTCCATGTGATTTAGGAGTTTGTGGTGGAATATTACATATCTTACTAAATATTGAGACATTAATGGTTGTTGCAGGGGCTCCCATGTTGCACAAGGAAAATCATTTAGTATGAGGATCCCAGCTATTCATGGCTCCTCTAATCCTAAAACAAGTTCATCTAATTCACTTTTAGTGTCTCCAACATTAAATCTCCCTGCCTTGGTGGTGGAAGCTGCGACATCAAGGTTGAGTTCTGATCATGGGAAGCTATTGGTCAATAAGGGTGGGCAGTCATCAACGTTTATATCTAAAAAACATACTGATTCCAAACCTAATGCAATGAGTGGAACATATATACAAATAAATTCACGTGTAAATACCGCTGGGGAAGATTTCCATGGAAAGAATGCCAGTTTAGTTGATCTCTTGTATCTCTTGTATCTGAAAATGGTTATCTCTTGTATTTTTTCAAGTTTGTTATCTATGGATATAGACTTATTTTTATGGATCTAAATACAAGAGATAACCATTTTCAGACTCATCTTATCTTTTAATATCTAACACTACACAAGGGATGTCCCTAAGTTGCACCGAGACATTACCAATGTCATGTAGGATTGTCAGATATCCCTTGGCCATCTTGGGGACTTCTTATCATCCCTTTCCAAAATCGGTGCCTAAGAGAAAATAAATATAAGGCCTTAGCACTGCACTCACTCACCAACACATTACCCCTTACTAAGAGACTTTCAATTCAACCAAGATTTAGATTTTTTTTTCTTTAAATGATCTAGGTTAGACCCTCTCTTACTCTTACCATATGCTCTACCCTGCCTCTATCCTCCCACAGAAACATACCCTATGTTATAATGTTGTACTAATGGTAGGTTTTGAACAATTCTTTATGAACCTTGAACTTTGTACTTGTAAATATAACTCCACACCAAAATACGAGACCCGGGTCTTAGTGAGGCTCTTATATTCCATTGAAGAAGCAACTGGGGAGTCAGAGTGGAAGGCGTAAACATGCCATAAATCCTGAAGGGAATTGGAACTTAAAACTAATTCATAATTAGATAATCAGGGTAGAGCACTTTCACATTCCACTCAAGCAGGATGGAGACATGCTTTATTACCCTTACAAAGAAATAGTTTCTTGTAGGCAGTTCAAATGGGGAATATGAACCTCATCGTGATTTTCTCTATAATTTGCTTCATCATAAATGTGCATTTCATGGTCAAGTAAATTCCTTCATTTTGAAAGTCATAAATCTTCATAAGAATATGCCTTTATGCAACTGTGCATTATAAGAACATTGTAGAATACCAGTCTCTCCAACCTTTTCGATAGGTTTAGTCAATCTCAAAAGCTTACTAGAATCTAAATTTTAGTGTAGTCTTATTTTAGGTGACCACACATTCTAAGGAAAGTTCAGTTCTTATCAATGGTTATTTCTCTTTATGAACTGTTTTCCAATCATCGTGGAAGCTATTTCAGATCTTGTACATCTCAACACAGAGCTGATATATATTTTGTTATACCTAATAGTTTGCAAGTTTTTCAAGTTTAATTCATGCTTAACCAGTGGTGCTACCTTTCAAATAACTGGTATCATCACCTAGAAGCCAAATATACAACCCTTTAAAGGTTTCTCTAAAGATGCAATGTTGTAGGAGCAGGGTATTTATCTTTATATTTGCAACATGACTCTTTAATTATTGAATCCACTATTAGGTGCCCTTATAGCCAAGGAATAATGATTCACAAAGCATAACTCCTCCATACAAAATGGTACCTTTGAAACAGTAAATGATTCAATGCTAAATAATTGCAGTACTTGCAATTCTTTGAATTCTAGGTCTAGAGATCATTTTTGCAAGACATTACGGTGCATAGGGAGTCAAGTCTCTAATTTTGCAAATGATAATCATCGAGTCTCCATTAGCAATAAGTTTCTAAATATTCCTGGCTCTTAGAATGTTTATGACTTGATTTAAAGCTAAAATAGGCTTCACAATAAGAGAAGAAACCTTTTGCAATTTGATCACAACCATAGACCTGCTTATTATGGAACCTTCTCAAAGAAAAGGTGAATATACTTTGCATAATTTTAAGTTTATTAATTATCAAAGCAACAGGTTGTGTTTTAATTTTGATAGCCCATGATGAGGAACATCTGAAACACCTTGAAGCTCATAGATTCTTAATATTGCAGCAGACAAGAGGGAAAGTTTTGTTTCTAACTCTTTGTTTTTGATGCAGTGATGGCATTGGGCTTCGAAATCCTTTCAGGAAGGACTCTTCTTTGGACTATGAGAATGATAGTGATGAATAATGGGAAGAGGTACTCATCACTAAATCTCTTTGGTAAGAGTATTTGTAGTATTTTTATTAGCTTTAGTAACAGGGAAAATTGTACATAGCTCTCAAGAATTAGTTTATCATAAATACTAGTTACTCGTAAGTTGTAATAGTAATAATTATGTAGTTTGTAGATTGATATCTATCATAAATTTATTTGAATATCATAATTTTCAAGCAATAAAAACTTCTTAAGGGGTGCTAGCTCAATGGTAGAGTGCTTGCCTAATTATAGGCAGGAGGTTGGTGGTTCGATTCCTCCATGCCCTATCATAAATTTGTGACTACAAAAATGACTAAATTCGCATATATACGACTATTAGTAGCTAATTTCCCGTATCATAGTCGTATTTATCTTAGTCATTAATATGTTAACATCTAGTAGTTTATTTAGTCGTATATTTGGTCATTAATGGTTGCAATCAGTGACTAAATCAGCTACTAAATCAATTACTAACTCAGTGACTAAATCAATGACTAAATCCATGACTAAATCATTAACTATCAATGACTAAAACAATGACTAAATCATTGTCTATCAATGACTAAATCAATGAATACTAATTCAAGCTATTAATGACTAGTGAAATACGACTAGCTATAAGATAGTGGAAATTTGCTACTATTAATCACCGACTCAAAAATAATCATTTATAGCCTGATTTTAGTCATTAATTTCTCATTTTATACTAGTGTATCCTAACATCCCCCCTTAAGAAAAACTTGGGATAGGATTGAAGGATTTACAAAAGTGACACTATTAGGAGAAGGAAGGAGGCATTAGAGCCTATCCCCCCTTAAGGACACATTCTTGAACTCCTAACATAGATCGAAGTTTAGAAAACTTCGCTTCTGTAAGAGACTTGGTGAAGATGTCTGCAACTTGATCATCTATAGGGCAGTAGAGCATTTCAAGAACATGATCATGAACAAGATTTCTGATGAAGTGCATGTGTAGCTCAATGTGTTTGTTGCATTGATGTAGAACTGGATCTTTGGCAAGATTGAGAGCACTTTGATTGTTGCACCAAAGTGGGGTAGGTTGATGCTGCTCAAATCCAAACTCTGAAAGGATCTGTCAAAGCCAATAGGATTCCTGACTGGCATTAACTGCGGATCGATATTCTTCTTCTACTGAAGAAAGAGAAAGAGCTTGTTGTTTCTTACAAGCCGAAGTGACAGGTCCAGATCCCAGACCAAAAACATAACCTGCAGTAGAATTTCTATCATCAGGATCACCGACCCAATCTGAATCAGTGAAACCAACCAACAAAGGTTTACCCCCTATATTGTAATGAATCCCTAACTAAATTGTACCTCGAATATATCGAAGTATTCTTTTTCCTACTTTCCAGTGACTTTCATGAGGTGTTTGCATATAATGGGAAACACGACCAATGGCAAAGGAAAGGTCAGGAAGGGAATGAGTCAAGTATAAGAGATTACCAACACGTTATCGATACAAGGTGACATCTACTTTAGGGAAAGTACAAGTGGCATAAAGTTTGACTCTAGACTGGAAGGGAGAAGGGGCTAGTTTACAATATTCCATGTGAAAGAAATGAAGAAGGTCACAAGCATACTTAGACTGGGAAAGAAATATTCCTTCTTTGGTTTGTAAGAGTTGGAGACCAAGAAAATAATAAAAATGTCCTAATTCTGACATTTCAAAATTTTGGTTAAGACTAGATTTGACATGGGTTAAAAGTTTAGGGTCACAACCAGTAAGGATAAGATCATCAACATAAAGAACAAGTATGATGAGATGGTTTCCTACTTTCTTGGTATAGACATCGGGGTCAGAATGGCATCTAGAAAAACTAGTGGCAAGGAGAAAGCTATCCATTTTGGCATACCAAGCTCTAGGAGATTGCTTAAGGCCATATAAGGATTTCTTAAGGAGACAGACAAGGATAGAGTTATTCTGAACATATACAGGAGGTTGTTCCATGTAAATTTCTCTTGTAAATCACCATGTAAGAAGGCATACTTGACATCCATTTGATGGGCTTCCCAGTTATGTAAGGATGCAAGGGAAAGAACAAGGAGGATGGAGTTAATTTTTTAGATAGGGGCAAAGGTTTCATTGTAGTCAATCCCTTCAACTTGGGAGAAACCTTTGGAAACTAACCTTGCCTTAGGTATTTCAAAACTTCCATTTGATGCATACTTAGTTCTGTAGATCCATTTACATCTGACAAATTTTCTTCCTTTTGGAAGAGGAACAAGATCCCAAGTATCGTTCGCCATTAAGGAACGATATTCTTCATCTATAGTTGTATCCCAATATGGCTTTTCTGAAGCTTCTGCAAAATTTTCTGGATCATGATTCTCGAAAACTTGAGCCAAAAGAGAATAGGCTCACTGAAACTGAGAACATGTTCGACGTTGATCTCTAGGATCACTGGCAAGATCACCAACTACTTCACATGTTGAATGGACCCATCGACGAAGCATTAGTGCTGGTGAAACTGGAGGAACATGAGTAGGCGGAGGTGGATTGTCATCCTCACTGTCATCATCAGAAACTAGAGTTGGAAACCTGTCAAGGAAGTTGGAAGAAGAAGAAGAAGGCACAATTTCTGAATCAGGCTCGCAGGCCAAAGATGGCACACCCGCCAAGTTAGGCTCGCATGCCAAGAGATTATCATCAAATTTAACATCTCTTTTAATGATTATATCATGAGAATGTGGATGAAGAATTCTATAACCTTTTACATCTTCAGAATATCCAACAAATATGCACTTTTCACTTTTAGGCTGCAATGCTTTCCATTTTTCATCCGGAATGTGAGCCCATGCTTCACAACAAAACACACGGAAGTGACTTACATCTGGTTTAATTTTACTCCATGCTTCTTCCGGTGTTATACCTTGTAAAATTTTAGTGGGTGTGTGATTAACTATGTAATTTTCACAATTTATGGCATTGAACCAATATTGAATACTTAGTCCCTTAGATTGGATCATACAATTAGCCATTTCTTTTAAAGTGCAGTTCTTTCGTTCTGCTACACCATTTTGTTGTGGTGTATACGGAACAGTGTGTTGTTGTTGGATTCCTTGTTTAGTGCAGAAAGTAGTGAATGTTTTGTTAACATATTCTCCTCCATTGTCAGATATTAACTTAATAATTTGATGACCATATTGTTTTTCAACAAGGGCCTTGTAGGCCAAGAACATGTTAAATACTTCACTCTTAAGTTTTAGGAAGTAAACCCAAGTGCATCTGGAGTAGTCATCAATGAAAGTTAAGAAATATTTGAAACCAGAAAAGGAAGCATATGGAAGAGGAACACACAAGTCACTATGCACAAGCTCCAAGGGAACCGAGGTGTGCCAAGAGGCACATTTGTCAAAACTGTTCCGATGATGTTTCCCGAGTACACAATCGGAACAAACACCATCCTTGCAAGATACCATCGGAAGACCAGTCACCATATTGTCTTTACATAGTTTTTGCAATGAGAGATAATTTAAGTGACCAAATTGCTCATGCCAAATTTTTCTCAAGTTATCACTATGAGCAACAAAAACTGAAGGAAAAGGTGATGACCCAAAGTTGTTAAATTTGTACAACCTGGTAATATCATCAACAGTTCCAGTAGCAAGGAAATTTTGAGGATTTTTAAAATCCTTGATTACAACTTGGTGAGGTGTAAACATCGCAGTTTTACCTTCACCCGAATGAGTAATTTTATAAAATGATAAAAAATTGCAGGAAATTTTTGGAACACATAGTACATCACTGAAATGACCATTTTCTACTGGAACTGTTCTAGATCCTACAACAGTTAGAGATCGATCATCACCAACAAATATTTTTTTGGTGTTACATTCATGGATAGTAGAAAACATGGCTTGATCCTTAGCCATATGATAAGATGCTCCAGAATCAATGAGCCATTCATTTTAAGTAGAAGAAGAAGATGTAGTATAAGAGTAACCAGAAGCACAAAGTGCATGTCCATGAGATGTAGATTCTGAAGACGAACCAAGGCTGATGTGGTGCTTCTTCATTACTGCTTCCAAGGATGTCATCTTCTTGAAACACTTAGATTCATCATGATTATCTTTCCCACAAAAATTGCAATGATGCTCAGTATTTGTTGGGTGTGTTATCTTGACTAGACTAATACCAAAATGTTTGGATGTGTTCTACTATCTTAAATACTATTAGTTTTTCAACATTCAAGCTAGCATTGTGTTAGGATCTTTAACTAAGATAACAACAAGTACAGCAATCAAACACAAGAGACAATGAACACAGTGTTTTTCCTCAGGGAAACCATAAATGGAGAAAACCCCACAACTTCCTTAGAGATAGAATCAGCACAAAAGGTAAAACCAAAAAATAGTAAGATGCTCTCCTGACAGCAGTAACCTTCTTCTTGTATAGTCCCAGTATCTTCTTCCTCAACTATGTGCTACACTTGAGTGTGTTTGTGTTGTGTTCTAAATAGAGAGTCCAGCCCTCTATTTATACTAATACTGGCACGACTAAAACCCTACTAGGGCCGACCTCTACTAGGAGAGTCTAATAACCCTAGTGCCCTGGAACTACGGGAACTTTAACACTTAGACAATAGAAGGGTTACCCACAATGACTTGACATGACTTGTTTACATTATTGATTCTCCCGATCAGAACATCGGGGCATGACATAACATGATAACATCCTGGAACAAACATCGAGTTACAATAGATAAGAAACACAAGTGAAATACATTCCGAAGTTACAATTACATCAACACTCCCTCTTAACTAGGAAGGTATTCTCTTGACACAATTTTCATCACTGGTATTCTTCTCTAGATCTTCTCATCATCTGTATCTCCAAGTCATCTTCATCTTCAAGTCATATTTATCTTCATTCCATCTTCTTTTCTGGATCTGGATCATCACTCGATCTGGATCATCATCACTGGATCTAGATCATCACTGGATCTGGATCATCATAACTGGACATCATCACTGGATCTGGATCATCACTCGATTTGGATCATCATCGTTGGATCTGGATCATCACTCGATCTGGATCATCATCACTAGACTGGATCTAGATCATCACTCGATATGGATCATCATCACTGGATTGGATCTGGATCATCACTCAATCTGGATCATCATTGGACTAGATCTGTATCATCACTCGATCTAGATCTGGATCATCACTCAATCTGGATCTCTCGGAGTCATCATAACTGGATCTAGATCATATCTTGATCTGGATCTCCTCTGGTCATCATTATATGTGCTATCTCATGATTCTTCTTGTCATAGGAAGTTCTACAGAGTCATCCTTCTTTCATGCTGGGTGTATGCCTACCTCCTCGTAGGTCTTTGGTAGCCCTTACATCTGACCTACTCATTAGAATGGCAGTAGACCTTACATCTAACCTACTCATCAGAATGGCCAGCACTCATATATTTGACATGGGAGGAACTTAATTCTTTAGCCATGACAGAATGGCACATCCCTTACATCTGAACTACTCGTCAGAATGGCCAGCACTCACATCTGACATGGGAGGAACTTAATCCTTTAGCCATGACAGAATGGCATGGCCCTTACATTGGACCTACTCGTCAGAATGGCAGTAGCCCTTACATCTGACCTACTCGTCAGAATGGCCAGCACTCACATCTGACATGGAAAGAACTTAATCCTTTAGCCATGACAGAATGGTTCAGCCCTTACATCTAACATGCTCGTCAGAATGGCTATGGATCTCAGTACTCATATTTGACATGAAAGGAACCAATCCTCTCACCATGACCAAATGGCTCAGCCCTTACATCTCACGTACTTGTCAGAATGGCTATGGGACTCATCACTTTCCCTTGGAGGAAACCTCTATCCAGAGAACACCAAGCTTCTCCCTGAAGTACTCGAACTTCACCCTAGCCAATGGCTTCATCAACACATCAGCTATCTATTCCTCCATCGCAACATACTGGAGCTTCACTGCTCCCCTTTGTACCATATCCCTGATATAGTGATACTTGATCTCGATATGCTTCAACTTGTCATGAAACACTGGATTCTCTAACAAATTCACACAACTCTGGTTGTCACTATGTATACAAGTAGCATCCATCTGGAGATCGAATAAATCAGACAGTAACTTCTATAGCCATACTGCCTCACAACTAGCTAAACAAGTTGTGACATACTCTGCTTCAGCTGTACTCAGTGCCACACAAGATTGCTTCTTGCTAAACCAAGAGATCACACCTGATCCCATACTGAAGCAACACCCTGAAGTGTTCTTCCTATTGATGGCACTGCCTACCCAATTTGAATCAACATAACCCTCCAGGTTAATATTCTGATTCGCATAGTACTTGAGCCCATAATCAACCATACCCCTCAAGTACCTCAGAATATGCTTTGCAGCAATCAAGTGAACATTTCTTGGATCTGTCAAGAACTAGCTCAAGGTGTTCACAGCAAAGAAAATGTTTGGTCTCATGTTTGTTAGGTACATCAAGGACCCAATCATTTGACAATACATAGTAGCATCAACCGACTCTGATGAAGCATCACTCAATAGCTTCAGTTTCGATGCCATAGGTGTGAACATAGCCTTGCAGTCCATCATCCAAAACCTCTTCAGTATCTCTACTGCATACTTCCCTTGTCCAAGGAAGATTCCATCTACACTCTGCCACACCTCCATATGTAGAAAATAATGCATCATACCCAAGTCCTTCATCTCGAACTTGGCAGCAATCTTTCTCTTCATATCAACAATTAACCCATCCATACCTGTCACCAATAGATCATCTACATATAGTAGAAGTATCACCGGGTCCTTGTAGTGCAAGTTGGAATTTGGTTTACTCTTGGTAAAGCCCAAACTGGATAGAAAGCTGTCAATTCTTCTGTACCATGTCCTGGGTGCCTGTTTCAAACCATACAGGGATTTCTTCAATCTACACACATGAGACTCCCTATCATGTGTCTCAAAACCGAGTGGTTATTCCACATACACTTTCTCATCCACTACACCATTCAAGAAAGCAGTCTTGACATCCATCTGGTGTATCTTCCATTCTATTAATACAGCCAGAGCAAGTACTGATCTGATGGAAGTGTATCTGGCTACAGGTGCAAAGGTTTCTTCATAATCTATTCCTTTTTTCTGAGAGAAACCCCGAGCCACAAATCTTGCCTTATATTTTTCAATGCTTCCATCTCCAGCATGCTTGATTTTGTAGATCGATTTGGAAGTTACAACTGACTTCCCTTCTGGTCTTGGGACAACATCCCAAACATCATTCTTCATGATCGATTGGTATTCTTTGATCATATCATCCTTCCATTCTTTCCGTTCTGCCACTTCTTCATAACTGGAAGGTTCTTTATCAATGAAATCATATAGTAAAGCTACATACCCGGAGCAGGATCTGGTCCTCTTTCTTTCTCTATGATTCTCTTCTGGAGCCCCATTCTTTCCATACCTTGGATAAGTTCTCATACCCAAGAAGGTTTCCTCTTATGAGGATTCTTCTCCAGAGGTGGATCTACAAGTCTTTGTGGTTCTTCAAATTCTCAGTCTTCTTCGTTCATGGTTGTATCATGAACTCTGGGTGCTTCTACTTCTTCATATTCTTCAGCAGATTTCTTTCTGGATTTGTTGTAAGCTATATCTTCATCAAATGTCACATCCCTGCTGATGTCAATCTTCTTGAATCCTAGGAAGTATATTTTGTAAGCCTTCGAGATTTCAGAGTATCCCACAAATATACCCTTATTTCCTGAAGGATCTAATTTAGTCCTCTTCTCTTTTGGAATGTGTATGTACATTGGACAGTCGAATATTCTGAGATGGTTGACTTCTGGTTTCTTGCCGGAGAAGACTTCTTCAAGAGTCTTGTTCTCGATTACTCTATGTGGAGTATGGTTCTGTACATACACCTTTGTTCGGGCAGCTTCTACCCAAAGATGCATAGGAAGGTCTTGATCATGAAGCATTGCTCTTGCAGCTTCCATGATAGTTCTATTCTTCCTTTCCACAATCCCATTCTATTGTGGATTATAAGGAGTGAACAACGCCCTCTTAATCCCTGATTCTTTGCATAGCTCTTTGAATTCATTTGAAGTGAATTCTTCGCCATTATTTGATCGAAAAGTGTTGATCTGCTTTTCAGTGTGAGTCTCGATTAAGGATTCGATTCCTTGAACTTGATGAATACTTCATCTTTGTTCTTCATGAAGTAAACCCATGTCTTCCTAGAAAAATCATCAATAAAGGAAACATAATATGCATACCCACTTAGTGAGTTTGATGACATAGGACCACATACATCAGAGTGGATGATTTCGAAGATTCCTTTTTCTTTGCTTTCACTACTTGGAAACGTCTTCTTTGTATTCTTTCCTTTCACACATCGTTTGCAGACCCCATCATGTTTTGCTTGGATTTCTGAAAGACCTTCAGCAGCTTTGCTTGCAATAGCTAGTTCTCTGTAATGCACATGTGCAAGCCTTCTATGCCAAATTTCACTTGGCTCTACTATGTCATGGACCAAGGCTTGTTCTGGATTACCCTTTAATTTGTACAAACCTCCTTCTTTTTCACCAATCACTATTGCATCATCAATAGTATTTCCTTTTGGCCACATGATGACTTGACCATCTATGAATGCAACCCACATTCCTTTTGCATCTAATGTCGATATGGAGAGGAGGTTCTTCTTGAGTCTTGGTACAAACAATACTTCCTTCATTGTTAGAGACTTTCCAGAGTCTAGTTTATAGGAATATTCCCCACTACCTTTTATTGGATATTGGTAGTCATCTCCTAGCTTCACCTTGTGAGGTGATTCATGTTTTGATATTCTTACAAAGGATTCCTTGAATCCTATCATATGTTTGGAAGCCCCACTATCTATGATCCAATCATTGCTTCCATGAGTAATGTTTCCTGTGAGAGCAAAGGTCAAAACATATTCATCCTTGCTTGAAGAATCTTCACTTTCATATCTGGTTCTCTTCTTGGATGGTTCCTCATCCTCTGCAACATGAGCATGATGTCTTCTTTTGTTGCTCTTCTTCGTTAACTTTGGTTTCTTAGGACAATTCTTTGCATAATGTCCTACTTCATCACATGTATAATATATGACTCTAGATAAATCATTTTTTGTGATAGGACTTACCTCTATGGTGATGAGATATTCTTTTGGTTGACTTGGAGTGTACCGTGAGAGCTTGATCTTCACTTCCCATTTTTTCTTCTCGAGCCGCTCTCTGAGCTTCTTCTTAAGAACACTCTTCCCATAGTTTTCTGAACTTGACTAACTTATTTCTAGCACAGATTCCTTGGATGAAAGAATCCCGTGACCTAGGGAAGCCATTCAAGGTAGTCATCACAATCTCTACATTTTCCACTTCTTCATCAACTGCTTCTAGTTGTTCCTTGATCTAAGAAACTCTTGTGAAGTAAGACTGGATTGTTTCTGCATTCTGAATCTTCACATTCTTTAGTTGGTTTCTCAGAGTCATCTTCCGTTTTATGTTCTTCCCTTCAAACAATTTTGGCTAGGGCATCAAACATAGATTTAGGTGTCTTTAGGGAGGACACCTGTGGTATGAGATGATCCTTGATAGAATCAAAAATGATTCTCTTTTCCATAACCAACTTCTTCTTATGCAAGGCCTTAGCCTCATCTCCCTCTAGAACCGGAACCTCCTCATGGATGTAGGAGTCTAACTCATTCTCTTCGAGGACCAGGGAGATCCTATACTTCCAAGCTCGGAACTTATCAGCTCCCTCAAGGTTTTCATCAATATTGGTATGATGAGACATCTTAACTGAGAACCTAAAATGGAAATAAAAAAATATTTTAAATCTTACCAGTTCAAGATGTCCGATCTGAATTTTGAGCTGAAATCCTGCAGAGCTGGTTTATGAGCAAATTAGGGTTTTGCTTTTTTGGAGTTCTGTCCAACCAAATGCCTTGAAATTTATCCCTAACTTTGATTTTGGGGAGGATATCAATCCAGGCCTGGGCTCACTAAAAAATCCCTCTTATGTGAAAAAACCCTAATTTTCGGTAGTAGTGTCGTGTCCAAAACTAAAAAACCTCAGAATTGGATGATGCTTCGACAAAAAGATGTGCCCTAAGGAGGAGAGTTATTCCACCTTACTTTTGCTGAAAAATATGTGGAGAGAGATCCACAAAGTAGGAAGCCCTTGTTTTCATAGTTGCATAGTGTCTTCTTCTCAGGTTAGCTCTGATACCATGTTAATTTTTCAACATTCAAGCTAGCATTATGTTAGGATCTTTAACTGAGAGAACAACAAGTACAACAATCAAACACAAGAGACAATGAACACGGTTTTTTTCCTCAAGGAAACCATAAATGGATAAAACCCCACAACTTCCTCAGAGATAGAATCAACACAAAAGGTAAAACCACAAAACAGTAAGATGCTCTCCCGACAGCAGTAACCTTCTTTTTGTCTAGTCCCAATGTCTTCTTCTTCCTCAACTATGTGCTACACTTGACTATGTTTGTGTTGTTTTCTAAATAGAGAGTCCAACTCTCTATTTATACTAATCCTGGCATGACTAAAACCCTACTAGGGCCGACATCTACTAGGAGAGTCTAATAACCCTAGTGCCCTGAAACTACGGGGACCTTAACCCTCAGACAATAGGAGGGTTACCCACAATGACTTGACATGACTTGTTTACATTATTCATTCTCCCGATCGGAACATCAAGGCATGACATAACATGATAACATCCCAGAATAAACATCGGGTTACAATAGATAAGAAATACAAGTGAAATACATTCTGAAGTTACAATTACATCAACAAATACACCTAATATTTAATTATCGACCGGGGTTGGTAGGATTAGATTTGCTACAAAATATATGCAAAGGTATAGGGGTTCCTAACGCGTTGTAGAAATACTTAAATAAACAAAAGATTGAAAAATATTCAAAATGAAAAACCGATTCAAACTCCTAAATTTGTAATATGGTTGAACTAAAACAAAACATCAAACTAGAATAATATCAGACTATGTTATTTCAACTAACAAATGAGAATATAACTAAACATATTAAATAACTTCAAGAGATAACTATTCACAGAAAGTACATATTTGAAAATACAATCACAACAACTAGATAATTTATAAACAAATAATTTATGACTGAAAAATATATTATCAACAACTACTTGAAAAAAAATGGGGTTCAAGGAAGACTTAACTAATAAGTGAATAGAAAATTGAATAAAGAAAAGCAAGTAGAAAACTTAATAAAGAAAACTAAATAAAAAGCAAGTAGAAAACTTAATAAAGATAATTAAATAAAAAGCAAGTAGAAAACTTAATAAAGATAATTTTAAGTTATCTTCTACAAGTCTTTTCAATAATCACAAAGTGAAAGGAATAGGTCTTATCACTTATGATAAATTGACAAGATACTAGTATACTAGAAATTAACACACCTAACCCTACAAATCCATATACAAAGAAATAGATCAAACATAATTTCAAAACATTACAACAGTATTAAAGAAGAAAATCGAAAATTAAAAGGAAGAAAATCATAACACATAATTCAAAGCATGAGTTGGAAAGAGAAAACTAAGGATAAAACTTAGTAAATACTTTAAACAATCTAATCTATGGTTCAAATAAAAACATAATCATTATCTAATGACTACAATCAGAGCATAAAAGAAAATCCAAAGAAACAGAATTGAAAACAAGTTTAAAAATAAACTAAGAACACTAAAGGTCGAATGGAAGGCTGGACGACAGTCTGGAAGGAAGGTCTGAATGACAGTCCAATCACACAATCCGAATGAGAGGCTGTGTACAGAAAATAATAAAAACAGACCTAAATTATTTAATCATCAGCTGATTTTGTGCATATGAAAACAAGATGCATAAAGACAGGATTTAAACCTAATTAATCATCGAATTTAATAGTGAAATAAACAAAACCAAATACATGAAAATAAGAAAATCATTGCATATTAATAAACAAACTGAAATTTAAATTGCATAACCTTATAACAAGAATAAACAGAACTTAATCTATCTAAATTGATGAAAACAACCTATTCTATGTGCTTATTTAAATTCTATTTAAATTGATAAAAACAACATATTCTATATGCTTGTAAATAAGACTGAACAATAAGCTAAGAATGAAAGGATTAAAATCAAACCTGAAAGCAAACTATACGTGACCGGGAAAAAAACTACATTAACAGCATAGTATGAAATTTATTAACTACAACATATACATGCTACAAGGAACGGAGAAATAAATAATTGCAAGAACTTAACTACCTAAACAAATTAAAAATAAAACTACTTATCTGTAAGGATGAGTTAACAAAAACTTGTACGAAAATAGAAACCACAGATTGTCAAAGGGCCCTCTCAACAATCATGGATAATTCCTGGCGAATGCTTGCACATGCAATCATAAACAACAAAGTGTAGAGTTCTTATTAAACAAAAGGAACATAGTTACAATATGCTTCCCTCAAAGCAAACTAACTATCTATCTAATGGATTGATCAATCCCCTATCTCTCTGTATGGAGGTGTTTATATACACACTATTTTCAAGAGGTTGAGTAAGTCGACCCTTTACTGGTCGATCGCTCTTCTAAATTTAGTCAATCATAAAAGGAAATAACAGTTTATAGGCCAGCACATAGGCATATCCCTTCTTTAATGTAAGTCTAGTTTTCTTCATTGTGAACATGGCATGAAGGATTCTCTTCAGCGTGAACATGGCATCGTGGTGGTGTAACTACTCCTCTTTCCGCGTGATTGGTGAAGTGGTGGCAAGCGAAGGAAATTGCAATTTGGAGCGCTATCCAGAACATGGATTTATTACCCAAGCACGCCGATAACAATTTATTTGCAGGTTGTTTTATATTTTATAGTGCGCAGGTTGATGGGCGATCTGGGAAGGAGGATGAACAGCTAGATACATTGTGAGCTGGATACACTGAGCATTAATATAGGGAAACATGGAAAACAACCAGCGAATTTCACACAACGGGCTAGACAACGAGGTAATAAGCAACAACATCGTGACAATGACAATCCTCTAGAATGTTCCCTCCTTTGAATGTGTGAGCAGTGAAAACAGAATGGAGAAATTAGTGCAACCACAATCCTTCTAGATTGTTGATTATACTATCACCTGGGCACGTGGTCATCAGAACGGTTTGCAGATTGCTTCAACATTTAATGCCTAAAATCGGTTATGGACAACGTGCAGCCTGATTAACGAGCTAGATGATGAGCTGCGTGATGAGCTGGACAATGAGCTGGACAACGATTGCGTAGATCAGGATGAATGGCAAGCTGAATGCATTTTATTTATAAATTCTCCCAATCATACTACATAACCTGCAAACAAATATGTAATTCAATTAATATATTAAATATGCTTTAAATAATATAGGTTTGAGTTAATAAAATCATAAAAATGATATTAATAACCAAAGTTGAATAAACATTAAATTTGTTCTTACCTTGTGCTAAATAATTATTTGCATGACATAAAATACACGAAAGATAATAAAATATGCATTTAAATGTGTTATTTTATTGCCAAAAATGATAACAAAATGAGGTTCAACATTCCCCAAACCGAAGAAATGTCAAGTCCCACTGAGCAAAGAAAAAGATAAGAGATCGTACTGTCAAAGTGAACTTTAAAATGTTAGCCAGCAACAAGCATATGTATGAATGAGTGAGTTCATAAAGTTTATAGTTAGTTGACCCATGTCCAAAGTAAAACTTTGGACATGTTGAACATATGACGCAAAATGTATAAAATTAATCATTTGATAGTTTTCATATGATTGAGTGAAAGGATAGGGTTACTAACAGTGAAATGATAACTAAAAAAACTTTAAGGTCAAAGCATTCTCATGGAGGTAAAAACTATTTGCAAAAAAAAAAATGGTTAGCAAATTTTAGTCATAAGTGCAATAATATCACCAAGTTGAGATCGTCATGTGATATTTCATTTGGATTATCCTTCAATCTTAATATTGTCTTCCATAATGATCTTCTGTAAAAATAGATCTGTCATAAATAATAAAAAATAAAAACAACAGTCTAATTTTCCTAATCCTTCTTCCCCCAAACCAAAGGTATGGCGTGTCCTCAAGCCATGAGAAAGAAGATTCGATTGTTCCATATAAAAAGAGTCATATCATGCTGTTTTATTATTTTGTAAAAAGAAAAAATAACTAGTAAATAGAAATGATTCAGATATGTATATTCATGAAAAATAACAGTGTTGAGAAAGACCACTTAAATATTAATAAAAGAACTGAAAGCATGACAGAGGAAAAACTAGTCATCCATGCCTTATTTAAAATATATCTTGTCATCATAAGATATTTTGAGTTTACCTCCAAGTGTGTGAGATTTTATAACTATGGGTCCCATTTCTAAGATAATGACATCCTAGGTATGTGTTGAATTATATGGCTAGGTCAAATTCCAACTTACAACGATTCTCAAATGGCATTAAAAATAATCGGCCTTAAAATAAAATTTGAAAATTTTTATTCATATTTATCATTATTCTCCAAATCATGTGCATAGTAGTGCATTAACTAGATCTCTTTTACCCGATATTGCCCCGCTGTCAACAGGCCTATTCAGTACCCCGACGGGTTTATCTCAGTACCATGCAAGCATAGTCCCGCTACGAGCGAGCCTATTCAGTACCCCGACGGGTTTACTTGCATTTATCAAGCTTCCTTGTTGTAAGTTTTTTACTTAGCATTGACCCGCTTCTAGCAGGCCTGTTCAGTACCTCGGCAGGTTTGCCTTGTATAATGATATTAAGTAGATGGAAGCCGATTGGTACTAGAGCATGCTAAGCCCTGCTAAAACACATAATTCAATTTTGTAAAAACTTATAATTAATTTTCATAACGACCTTAATAATAAATCATGTCAAAAGAGAATAATTTAAATTTGTTCTTTGACCTTATAACCCTTCTTTTTCGTAAAAGATAAATAATGTTCCCCATAGGCAAAAATTACACCTACTATCGAGTTATCACACAAAGATACTTTAAGAGAAAAGTTTTGATAATACGGATAGAATGAACTAGTAACCCATAGGTATAAAGTGAGATTTGAAAAATATGATAATAAAAGTAGGTCGTATCAAGCAACTGGTTGAAATAAAAAATCAGAAATATACATGTCTGAATCAAAATACCAAAAACTATATGAATAAAAAAAGGAACGGTTAAGAATGATATACACAGAATTACCAAAAGCTACAATTTTTAAGAAAGGTTTAAGATATCTTACGATCATAAATTGTCTTTCAGATAATACTCCATGAGCTGCTTATAGATAAAATTCTTATAATCAAGCTGCAAAACCATTTGTTAGATGATTCTTATTTATTTATAAAAAGAAAAAGAGTCTCTTGCAACAGTTTATTAGAAATGACTCTTATTTATTTGATAAAACAAAAACATATTTACATAATATCCTATTCTACTAAAAGAAAGAAAGAAAACAATTCAAGTATATGAATTCTTCCAATGTAACCATGTTTGAAGAAAAAATAGAAATATACCTTTATCCACATATAAGAAAAATATTATAATAATTATCGGGATATGAAGAATCAACCGAGCTATTTGATTTAGCAGTAATGAACATTGAAGAAGAGGATGGTACCGTGGCTTAGTTCCCTCTTGGAACCATATTTCAATGTGACTTATTTATTCTATGTTTTCTTCTTCATTTTTTATGTCACGAGATCTTTCATTGAACTCTAGAATGCATACAGAATCTGATTTTAATGACAGGGAATATTGAGGTTCTAATGTCCCTTCCTCATCGAATGAGAGGCATTCCATATTTATTTCATCTTCTTGTGGAAAAGGTCAAATAGAAACTTTGCTTTCTTTCATAGTCTTTACAATCCCTTGATCTATAACCTCTCCAAATCTTGTATGAATTTCTTGCAATAATGTTGGTGAGGTAGGTAAGGTAGATAAATGTCACAGTTCAACACTATAAGTGTATTGTACTGCTTTATTGTTGTTAGAATGTGGACTGGAGTGAACAAGAATATGCGTAAGTCATAGAGGAGGTTTATGAGAAGGTAATTGTGGCAGGGGTAATTGATTATCTTGCATGATTGATCCTACCTAAAAAATGGGATATTTTTGAAAATCTTGTAGAACATGAAATTTTGCATCATACGAGAAAGTATCCCTATGATCATCAGACGGGACAGAAAAGATTTGTGAACAAGGGTTATAGGGGTTAAGATGAGGCTGAGAAGAGGGTATATTCTTACTAATCTTGAATTTTCCTCTTGAATACCTTCTACATAATTCACAAACATTATCATATGATAACTAAGATACATCACCTATTCCCATGAGGTTTAAAATTTCTAAATATTCAATTTTTATGCCTTTGAGTAGAATGTTTTTTAAGCTATTTTTCCCTGACTGTCTTAGTTTTGATCTCGGAAGGTTGTATTGAAAGCATTCGACATAGTTTTACAAAGGTTGTTCTTCTCGCTGTGTTATTTCAAATATGTCCTCGTTAACCCTGTAATACTCTTGGTATCTTTTCAAGAACATATGTTTCATGTATTCCCAAGTTTGAATGCAATTCCCACCTAATCTCATGAACCATCGGAGGGCTGCCCCTTTCAAAGTAAGAGGGAAAAAATTCAGATTTTGAACATTATATGCTCTACAAAACATTTCCAATTGAAATAAAAATTCATCAGGGTCTTCATTCTCTAGTCCATGAAAATTTGGAAAAGTGGATGGGAGAACGTATTGTATTTGTGCCATTCCTCTTGGATCTCTAATATAAGGGAATTCAAAGGTAACAAATTCTTATTCTTTCTTTCCTACCATATCTTCCCACAACATAAATAACTATTCATATATTATATTGGGGTTCCTCTTTAAAATGTTCCTATCAGTTTGTTAGCAAGATGGGTGGTACTTACAACACCACTAAGTGATTTAATTGTAAAATAATTCCTACACTTGGACTCAAGTAAATTATACGAAAGTAAATTACCTAAAGGCATACATACATTAAATTGAACATATGAAAAATAAAACTATCTATGTTTGCGAAAATAAAAGTACACTTAAGTGAAATAAATCAAACTTTGCGTAAAGTAAACATACTTGTGCAAAAAAGGAACAACAAGGTATTGGGGAGACCCCCTAAAGTGGATGCATCAGGCTGTCACACTATGGAAATTCTGTAGTTAGGTCATCTTTGCGTCTTATCATTTCCCCTTTCCCCTGCTGTGTAATGTAAAGGAAACCTATCTATACTTACCTATCTAGACTCTGTTTATGATAAAATAAACTAAAGGAGAAACTAAATTACGACTATTCACTAAACAAATTTTATTTTTTCTACCTTACAGAACAACTCCTCGGCAACGACACCAAAATGTTGGGTGTGTTATCTCGACTAGATTAATACCAAAATGTTTGGATGTGTTCTACTATCTTAAATACACCTAATATTTAATTATCGACTGGGGTTGGTAGGCTTAGAGTTGCTACAAAATATATGCGAAGGTATAGGGGTTCCTAGGGCATTGTAGAAATACATAAATAAACAAAAGATTGAAAAATATTCAAAACAAAAAACTGTGTCAAACTCCTATATTAATAATATGGTTGAACTAAAACAAAACATCAGATTAGAATAATATCAGACTATGTTATTTCAACTAACAAATGAGAATATAACTAAACCTATTAAATAACTTAAAGAGCTAACTATTCACAAAAAGTACATATTTGAAAATCCAATCACAACAACTAGATAATTTATAAACAAATAATCTTTGCCCGAAAAATATATTATCAAAAACTACTTGAAAAAAACTGGGGTTCAAGAAAGACTTAACTAATAAGTGAATGGAAAATGGAATAAAGAAAAGCAAGTAGAAAACTCAATAAAGAAACTAAATAAAAACCTAGTAGAAAACTTGATAAAGATAATTAAATAAAAAGCAAGTAGAAAACTTAATAAAGATAATTTTAAGTTCTTTTCTACAAGTATTTTCAATAATCACAAAGTGAAAGGAATAGGCCTTATCACTTATGATAAATTGACAAGATACTAGTATACTATCAATTAACACACCTAACCCTACAAATCCATATACAAAGAAATAGATCAAACATAATTTCAAAACATTACAACAGTATTAAAGAAGAAAATCGAAAATTAAAAGAAACAACATCACAACACATAATTCAAAGCATGAGTTGGAAAGAAAAAACTAAGGATAAAACTTAGTAAATACTTTAAACAATATAATCTATGGTTCAAGTAAAAACATAATCATTATCTAATGACTACAATCAGAGCATAATAAAAAATCCAAAGAAATAGAATTGAAAACATGCTTAAAAATAAACTAAGAACACTAAAGGTCAGATGGAAGGCTGTACAACAGTCTGGAAGGAAGGTCTGAATGATAGTCCAATCACACAGTTCGAATGAGAGGCTGTATACAGAAAATAATAAAAATAGACCTAAATGATTTAATCATCAGTTGATCTTGTGCATATGAAAACAAGATGCATAAAGACAAGATTTACACCTAATTAATCACTGTATTTAACAGTGAAATAAACAAAAACAAATACATTAAAATAAGAAAATCATTGCATATTAATAAACAAATTGGAATTTAAATTGCATAAACTTATAACAGTGCTGTAAAGGAAAATGTCCTATGGCTAGGGTTTAAGAGGCCATCAACGTACTGGGGTTGAAAGAGAGATGCACAAAGTTCAGCAAGCATATATAAGCAAGATAAGAGATGAGAAAGGTCCACACCTGACTCACTGAAGGCTGGTCCAAGCTTTCTCTTCAATCCTCTTCTTGCTCCTCTCACTCCAAGAGACCTGCAAAACAAGTTATACCTTCCTCAAGCCATTATGACCACATATAAGACAATGATAATCAAATAAACATAAACAAATGATCTGAATGACATCATCATATGATCAGAAATAGAGATTCAATCACACATTGAACAATGATTTGGGAAGAAGAAGGACATCACATCTTTATTAATCTTGAAAACAAGTACAAGTATACCTTATCTTCAAGTTTGGCACCTCACGAAACCTTGATCTGGTTCTGCTGCTTCTCTTCTCCAAAGAACTCAGCCTCCAAGCTCTGCAACACAAGGGGAAGACCTCCAAGGCAAAGGTGTGGGCAAAGAGATTTCCAATTCCTCCAGCACAACAGTGCAAAAATTCAAGTCCCCTTTCATGGACCTCCCTACCTCTATTTATATGGTAAAGAAGAGATAGGGGTGAAGACAAAGTGGTTACAACTGAAGGAGTCAGTTGCATAACTACCCAAACTAACTCAAAAGGCGTGTTTTTATGTTTTAATATTAAGAGACATACTCACGACTATGAAGGAGGACAACCCGCGAATGATCCGCGAGTTTGCACAAGAGCAACCCGCGAATATATGAATTTGTGATTTGTAATACATGAGACTCGCGAATGATTCACGACTTGCATATAAGGAGAGTCGTGAATACACAATAAATGCATTTTTAAGGTATTTCTGGGCATTTTCAGACTTTGGTGTCTTCTGAAAATTTTTATCTAACTGAAATAACTTTCCAACGGTGTAGAAATGAGGTCAAACGGAGTTACAAAACTCGAGATATGGGTCCTCCAAGATAGGTGTTTTCTCAGTGACTTTCAATGACTTTCATGAAGTGTCGTCATGGAAATGTTGACATGCGACGGGATCATGGAAAAGTGGTCACAGGAAGAGAAGTGTCATTTTGAGCTATAACAAATAGGAATAAACAGAATTTAATCTATCTAAATTGATGAAAACAACCTATTCTATGTGCTTATTTAAATTCTATTTAAATTGATAAGACAACCTATTCTATATGCTTGTAAATAAGAAGCTAAGAATGAAAGGATTAAAACCAAACCTGAAAACAAACTATACGTGACCGGCCAAAAAACTACCTTAACAGCATAGTATGAACTTTATTAACTACAATAGATACATGCTACAGGAAACGAAGAAATAAATAATTGCAGGAACTTAACTACCTAAACAAATTAAAAATAAAACTACTTATCTATAAGGATGAGATAACAAAAACTCATACGAAAATAGAAACCACAGATTGTCAATGGGCCCTCTCAGCAATCATGGATAATGCATGGCGAATACTTGCACATGTAGTCATAAACAACAAAGTGTAGAGTTCTTATTAAACATAAGGAACATAGTTACAATATCCTTCCCTCAAAGCAAACTAACTATCTATCTAATGGATTGATCAATCCCCTATCTCTCTGTATGTGTTAACACCCAAAAATGGTTAACTACCTCATCTACCCCATTTCATGGCTCATTTGTCCATTTGCCTACCATATTTCCCTGAAAATCCCACTAAAAAGCCTCCAAAAGGCCTAAAATGCCTCCAAAAGGCCAAAAAACCCCTTTTTCCTCCAAAAATAACCAAAATTCCTCTAAAAATAGCAAAAATCCCCAAAAGGGAAGAAAAGGAATAAAAATAATGAGGAAAAGGGAGGAAAACCCTAAAACAGCAAAAACCCTAAACAAGCTGCCCTAAACCACATGGTTTCCAAAAACCATGGGCCAGCACTCCATCACTAAAAAACTATAAATAAGTGATGGAGACCCATTATTCAACATCCACAGTCAAAAGCATCCTTCCTCTGTCGAAATTATTCTCGAAACCCTAGCTTACCATCAAGCTATTTTCACCATTGAGAACTCTTTTTGGCCCATTTCCACCACCGGAAAAGGAAAGGAAGCAGCTTGGAGCTCGAAGCCACCGACATCGGACCAGCGCAACGGAATCCATCAACCTCTTCATTGGAGGTAACATAAATAAAATAACCATTACACATTTCTTTACTGTTTTTCTTCGCATTATTTACTTTTTCTGCTTTAGCTTAGTTTTATTTTTGTTTACATTATTGAACTGCTACTAAGGATTCCAGATTCCTTAGTAGGTGCTCATCAGCACAAGCTAGGGTGAAAACCCTAGCTACAGTATGGAGGTATTTATATACACACTTTTTTCAAGAGGTTGAGCAAGTTGACCCTTTAGTGGTCGATTGCTCTTCTAAATTTAGTCAATCATAAAAGGCAATAATAGTTTACAGGCCAGCACATAGGCATATCCCTTAATATTTGGTGTAAGTTTGGTTTTCTTCATTGTGAATGTGGCATGCAGGCTTCTCTTCAGTTTGAACAGGGCATCGTGGTGGTGTAGCTAGTCCTCTTTTCACGTGACTGGTGAAGTGGTTGCGAGAGAAAGAAATTGCAAGCTGGTGGGCTATCCAGAACACGGATTTATTACTAGGAACGCCAATAACAATTTATTTGCAAGTTGTTTTATATTTTACAATGCGCAGGCTGATGGGCGATCTGGACAGGAGGCTGAACAAATAGTTGCATTGTGAGCTGGATACACTAAGCGTTAATCTAGGGAAACATGGAAAACTACCATTCAATTTCACACAATGGGTTGGATGACGAGGTAATAAGTAATATCATCGTGACAACGATGATCCTCTAGAATGTTCCCTCCTTTGAATGCATGAGCAGTGAAAACAGAATGGAGAAATTAATGCACACACGATCCTTCTATATTGTTGATTATGCTATCACCTGGGCACATGGTCATCAGAATAGTTTACAGATTGCTTCAATGTTTAATGCCTGAAATCGGTTATGGACAACATACAGGCTGATTAACGAGCTGGATGGCGAGTTGCGTGATGAGCTGGACAACGATTGTGCATATCGGGATGAATGGCAAGCTGAATGCATTTTATTTATAAATTCACCCAATCATACTATATAACCTGCAAACAAATATGTAAGTCAATTAATATATTAAATATGCTTTAAATAATATAGATTTGAGTTAATAAAATCATAAAATGATATTAATAACCAAAGTTGAATAAACATTAAATTTGTTCTTACCTTGTGCTAAATAACGATCTGCATGACATAAAATAAACGAAAGATAATAAAATATGCATTTAAATGTGTTATTTTAATGCCAAAAATGATAACAAAATGAGGTTCAACAGTCTTCTTTCCTTTTGGCTTGAAAGCTTTGTCATTTTTTAAAGAAGGAGCTGACTGAGAGGGTTTGGGACCCTTGTTTGGCTTATTACTGCAAAAATTATGTTTCTTGGGAGGCTTGGACTTTTCTTTCTGTTGGGACAATAAGGCTTTCCTAGATGTATCTACAGTGTTAATTATTCCAAGATGAATGAGCTTATCTTGCTCTCTAATTAAGGAATCACAAAAGGATTCAAGACTAGGCTCTTGATAGCTAGTTGCAATCAAGGATTCTTTCATGGAGTAAAATGTAGATACAAAAACAAAATATGTAGGTCCAAGTTTGAAAAGAATATGATAAATACATTGTTTGTCTTATGTCTTAATGTTGCATTCTTCACATAAGAGTCTAAGAGTTTTATACTTAGATAAATAGTCTTGAATGCATGAAAAATTACTTGGATTCAAAGAAATAAACTCATTCTCAAGTTGATGACCTCGAATTTCATTGTGTTTACCAAACACAGATTCCAAATTTTCCCAAGCTTTATCAGGTTCATCAATTCCAAATATGTGGAATCACAAATCAGTACAGATTGACATCCCAATCAATCCAAGAGCTTCATCACATCTATTTTCCCATTTTATTTTCTTATCATCACTAGTGTGTTTTGTTTCTTTCCTTGAGGTAATTCTAAAAAGTTCCCTACTTCTTAGAACATCCTCCATACAATATTTCCATGAGAAATAGTTAAAACTGGTAAGTATAATATCACAAGGGGCGGCCATACTTGAAAATAATGGCTAAAATAATAGAAACTAACTGCCTAGATGCAAAGTGCTCGAAAAATTAGGCTATTTTAAAAAAAATGGCACTAAAAACTGATTTTGAATGATGAAGTTATGCTTGATCAGTGGCAAATATTAACTTGACCAACTAAAAAAAAGAACCCCCCTCTTCCCAAGATCAACCTTTGACAATCACTTTACAATAAAGTTGCTTTTAAGTGAATCACTTTTGTAGAATAAGTGATGTTCACTTTTACAATAATGTTACTTTAAATAGTGTGGCAATAAATTAAAAGACTTAAGTGACTCACTTTTTATTTTATTTTATTTAAGTGAGATGCACTTTTACAATAAAGTAACTTTAAAATAGAAATTGCATGCACTAAAAAGTAGCTTAATAAGACTTGAACTCAAGACCTATTAAGGAATAAAGCAACTTTGGACCAAGTAAGCTAAGTTTAAAAGGTACGTAAAAGAATGGAAAGAGGAAGGGGGCTTCTTCTTTTTTTACTCTTCTCTCTCGTTCTCCGAGCTTGCCCTTTTTTTCCTGCAACTCACAAAAACAAAACGAAAAAAAAAAAAAAATTCCACACTATGGGGTTAGATCTTGGTTAGCTTACCCAGAAAGTCTACGTTTTCAATTTTTCTCGTTGTTTTTAATTCGTCGTGATTGCACTCGCAAGGTGCACGACAAAGAGCATACGCAGCCAAGGAAGGAAACAGTTCGAGACTAAAACAATAAAGATCTAATAATAAAACTTATATAATATGAGAGATTTAAAAAAAAATAAAACAAATCCAGCACTATAACATTATACCTTCAGATTTTCTGAAATGGGTGTTTCTGGATCAAACGAAAATAGTTTTCGATGAAACAAAAACTATTTCCCAATGGAAATGACACTCCAGATGCAATGGAATAGCTCCCACAGGAAACAAATGTGCAGAAACTCCAAAACTAGAAACCATTTCAAAGTTTCATCAACACCGGTTCCATATCTTGATCACAAACGAAAGCGACTCTTCATAAACTCTCTGATACCATGTTTGGGTACATAGGGTACTCCCAAAACACTGAACACCAAGAGCAACCACTCACAAAAATAGATCACAGATCAATACACCAATGTTTGTCACGTGGTTAAAACCCTCGAGAGAAAAATAGTCCACAACCCCAGCTAAATATCTACTTGGAGCAATTTACTATGCAAAAGAAAGAAGGTTACATGAGCTTCTCATAATCGATCAACCAACCAAGGACCCTCCATGCTCTTTAAATAGAGATCATGGACCAATCGGGTGCTAAGCCATAGATCAATGGTAGGTATGATCTAAGAGAAGTTGAATCATCGGATCACTGTATGTCTAGAACATATCGTGACCGTCAGATTAGAATATTTACAAATGCATACTAATGCATACTAAAGAAACACACTTTTGAGGGTATCCTTGACATATGAGTTGAGATACCAATTCTATTAGGATGAACTGAGAAATAGACATGGGTCTCAATACCTTTGACATGGTCAATGGAGGAAACTTAGGCCTTAGGCCCTAAAGGCACATTCTATACCACCAAATCCCATATCAATGGCTTGAATCACCACACGTGACCTATCAAGGGAATCTTTCACCTCTTAGTGGGGATATTAATTACATTAGAAAGTTTTGAATATTAGATATGGATCTTAGGATTATGATCATTGTCTACAAATGAAATATTGAATTTACACCCTAAAAGAAAATTTTATGCATAGAGGGATAAGAACAACACCTCAACCCACAACAATGACCTTTCAAATATACCCTTTACCTAATAGTGGGATGTTGATGACATTAAGAAGTTTTTCAACATTATGTATGGGTCTTAGATTTGAGGGAAAGGTTGGGGGAGAGAACCTATAAACATAGGCCATAAAGGAAGATCTTCTTTTTATCTAAGGATTAGAGAAACAACTCAAGCTGCAACATAGCACCTCTCAAGGGTATGCTTTTCTTTTGAGTGGGGATAAGGGATCCATTGGAATCATTTGAGTAGTAGGTATGTATTTCAAGGAATTTTACATGATTTGGGGAGGCAATCTAGGGAGATGACTCCAAATATACATTATAAGTACTCATCGTAATCAGCAATACATCAAACCACCACCTAAGATCTCTCAAGGTTATCCTCGCCTTCAAGTGGGGATACAAGTTCCATTAGAACATTTTGGATATTAGGTATGAATCTTTATGCCTGAACATGATCGAGGAAGGAAAGCTATGCCTTATTCCATAAATTAAAGTTATATGCATTTAGGTTAAAGAACAATGCCTTGATCAACCACACATCAACGTGTCTAGCATATACTTGGCCCAAGTATGTGTCTCGGGGCCTTGGACATGGTTCATAAACAATGCCTAATCCTAATCCATTAAATGGATATTAATGGAATATTGTACCAAGAATGATTCCTTTAGCTAAAACACATGACCTCTCAAGTGGATATTTGACCTCAAAATGGTGTTTTGGACACCATTTTGAAATTTTGAGCATAAGGTATTATTCACAAGGTTTTGAACATGGTGGATGGAAGAAACCAAGGTGTTGGGCCCTAAAGGGATATTTTTTGCTTCCAATCCTAATAACAATTCCTTGAACAAACACAAATGGCCTCTCAAGGGGATCCTTCACCTTCAATAGAGCATATTGAAACCATTATGGTATTTTGAGAATTATGTGTAAGTATTGAGGCCTAAACCAAGATCAAGTGATGAAATATTAGCCTTAGTCCTAAAATGTAGCCTTTGAAACTCAAGGGCCATGAATAGTCCCTTAACCTACCACACATGGCCTATATGCAGGATATTTGGGCTTTAAGTTGTAATATGACATAATTAGAAGGTTTTTAGCACAAAGGGTGGTCGTGGGACCATATAAATGGATAAGAGATGAACCTAAGGCTTAGTATCTAAAACAATATTTTAGGTACCCTACCTCAATAAAAACACCTTGAACCATCGCCCTCGATCTCCTAAGAGTGTCGTATTCCTCCATGTTGGGATATGGGTAGGTAGGTCCAACAACATCGCATTGAAACATCACACATGATCTCCTGAGCATATTCGTGGCCACCAAGTGGAGATATGGGCACCATTAGTATTTTTTGAGCGCTAGGTTTAGATGTTGATGTATTAGCCATGGTTGGTGTAGGAAGCTCATGCATTGGGATATATAGGATGTAACACCCCGGTTTTGACCCCATTTTCATTAAAGGTATATGATATATATATTGTAATGAATCATGGTGTGGAGCTAAAGGCAAAATCCCCACCATCAATTTGATTGTGTTATGTTTCGGCGATTGGAATCGTTGCCGATGGTATATCGCGATATATGGCACATATTAGCTTTGGCATCATGTAAATATGCATTTTAATTAAATGAACCCCAACCAGCTATGTCACTGTAACCATATTGAAAAGGGCATGATTTTCCTAAGGATAAGGGGGGGGCATTTTAAACCTTGAGCCTATGGGGAAAATCCATGTGTCAACCACCCATTTAAAACTTTTGATTGTTAGCTAGGGGCAGTTATTGCTGGGTAGTGGTGGGTGGCAGGCTTTCCCACATGCACACTTCACCAGCAGACTCCACCACTTCATGTAGGCAGGGAAAACATTGGGGGATTCTTCCACTCTCACTACTCTCTGATTGTTTGGTTCATCCTCACGCATAAGCTGGAAGATTTCCCATTCTCACGCAGAGAAAGGTTCTGTTTTTCTCACACACAGGATTCTTCATTGTTTTTCTCACGCAGCAAGTCGGAGAGCAATTTTCTGTCACCACGATTTCCCTGTGAAGGGTCATTCATGATTCTTGCTATGGGCGTGTATTTTCCTTACTGATTTGTGGACTATGTGTCTGTTTCCCTCCCGCACTAGCTAAGAGTCCGATTTCTTCTTCCATTTTGGGTTGTGTAATTTTCCTATGGCTTCATTGCTAAGACCAGGGATGTTGTTTTCCCCATGTTGTTCATTACTGTGGGTTCATTTACCTTTTGGTTTGTTGTGGTTATTATGGAGTCATTTTGGCCACAATAGGGCCAAGAACAACTCAGGGATCAATTTTCCCTGTCCAAGCTATGAATCACTTGTTTGGCTGCGTGTATGCAGTGGTTAGTCTTCAAACTATGTTGGAGTGGGGATGAGGGATAGGTTTGCTTGATAAACCTGGTGTGTTTGGGGAACCACACAGACATAGCTAGAGGGTTGGATTTCTTCTCCACAACCCTTTAATAGCACTGGAAGGGAGGTCAGGGCCCGAGGGACTGTGTAGTAGAGAAGGGATTGATTTCCTGGCATTGGGTGTGTGTGGGTATCTTAGAAGTCAGGATAGTTTTGGTGTAGGTGTCCTTAGCTCTTCAATGATCTCACCAGCTTAGCATTCAGCTTTTCCCAACTCCTTGATAGCCTGATAAACCCTGCCATGTTGGCTTGGTTGTCTTGTTGATGGCCTGATAAACCCAACTATGTTGGCTTGGATGTTTTGTGTATCCTTGGCTATGTGTAATCCTGCTTGTTCCTTATCCCTTGGGGAATCATGCCCAGCTCGAGGGTGGTAGCGTTGCTGAGAGATTAAGGAGCACGCTGGCCTATGGTTGGGTGGAACGTTGCAGCGACGTAGCTGGTTGCAGGACGATTTATCTATAGGATAAGTATTCTTGACCATTTTTTTTCTGCAATCATATTTACTGTTAATGAATTATAATGAACATGTTGAATGCTGGAATGTATGGTTTGCTTTTATTGTAAGATAATCATGTATGCATTTTTTTACTTCCAAGCATTTTATTTCAGTTTATATGTATGTACATGTTCATGGGGCTAGTTTCCCGGATGGTTGGTGTATGGTAGCATCCTCTTCGTCGGTCGGAGGGTCGGGGACATTACAGAGTGGTATCAAAGCTAATGTTGTAGCATGGGCCTCTATGGGCCATCAAGAATCAGCTAGCAGAGGGATGTTTCCCTCTACCCAGCAAAAATCAAAGGAAATCTGTGTATGACAGAATTTTTTTGAAAATTTTTGTCTAAGGGTGGAAATCATCAGATGGCTTAGACTAAAGCCCATCTGATACATCGAAGGACTTAATCTGAATATTTTTCAATGCATCGGATCACCTAAGCGGAAGGCCACCCGACGAGGGGCAGGAGGAAAGAATTTTTGAAAATTTTCTAAGTGTCGCGCCATCGACTCATCGAAAGACTCATTCTAAAGCCCCTCCGATGTAGCGGACAGTTTAGTTGAAGGGCCATCTGACACAGTCTCGGTGTCGACGAAAATTAGTTGATGGGATAGCCGACATAGCGATGAAAGAAAGATGATGGAGGTGCCAATACATCGGCTTCGTTTAGCTGAAGATTGCCGAATCATCGGCATAGTTAGAAGGAAAGACTCCTGATACTGCCATCAATGAAAATTAGTTGATGGAATAGCCGACATAGCGATGGAAAGAAGAAGAAAAATTTTGAAGTGTGAGATCATCGGCTCAGCTTAGCTAAAACGTTGGAGGAAAATACTAGATGGAACCGCTGAAATGTCGGCTCATTTAGTCGAAAGGAAATCCAATACAGACCATCGACGATAGCGAGAGATAGAAGAAGGGAGAGCCAATAGAGCAGCGGGGAAAGAAAGTTGAAGAGAGAGCCAACGAAGCGGCTGGAAAAGCTCAAAGGCGCTGCAACGACAGCAGAAAATAGATGATGAAGGCACCGCAATGACGGTGAAAGGTAGATGATGAAGGCGCCACAACTGCGACGAAAGGAAGTGGAAGTAGGCGCTGATACGTCGATGGAAAAGAGAGGAAATTAGTTGATTGAGCCGTCGACACAGTGGTAGAAAGGAGAAAAATATAACAAACAAGATTTCCAGAAATTTGTCTAAGTCCGGGAAAAATCGAAAAATTTTCCACCGTCTTTCGGGAGAAGTTCTCCGAAGCTTCATTGGAGTTGATCACTGATGCGGGGCCATAGTGTCAACGAAGAATTTCTGAAGGACGTTGAGACGTCAAGAGATTTTATCCGATCGAGCAGTTGATGTGGCGGCAGGAGAAAGAAGAAGTTTTACTGAAGTGTTAAAAAGTGTAGGAGAATTTTAGCTCATGGAGCGGATGATGCGATGGCGGACGAGGAAAGAAAATTTTTCGAAAAAAATTCTAAGTATGAAAACATCGAAAAAAATTAGATGATTGGATCACCAAAACATCGGATAAATATAGAGGATCAGACCGTCGATACATTGGAGAAGATTAGTTGATTGGATCACCGATACATCAGGGAATATTAGTTGATTGGATCGCCGATACGTCAAAGAAGATTAGTTTATTGGATCACCGACACATCGGAAAACTTTGGTTGATGGGACCGACGATGAACATCAAAAAAATCTAGTTGTTTGAACTGCCGATGAGCGTCGGGAAACTTTAGAAGATCAGACCGCTAAAGTGTCAGGAGCCTAGTCAACTAAGGATCTGATACGTCGAAAAGTTAGTTGGGAAGAGACCCAATTTGATGAAGGAAATTTTTGAGTTTTTCAAGTGGGATTTCTCAACGAATTTCAGCAGTTTTTCAATGAAATTTTTAGAAGCTTTTCAGCAGTTTCAAGGCTGAAAAGGAAGAAAATTTTGTGTTTGGGCAAAATTGTTATTTTATGATTTTTCCAGGAGAAGGTAAGTAATTCTGATTTGTATCAATTTTATGCATCTAACAGTTGTGTTACTAACATGTTTGCAAAATCATAGTCACTTTCAAGGGCAATACTCCAGGTAGTGCAGTTTGGTAAGTAAGTGGTGGATTCAGTTATGAGAACCCATGACAGATATGATGCTCGGGATTCCTACGAGCGTGCAAGAGATTCCATGGGAGAAAATGTCTGTAATGGAAATGAGGACATAGAGTCTAATGTAAGGAGATTCCAAGAGACACCATCAGATGTTGCAGCCACCATGAGAAGCTTGATTAAAGCCCAGGAAGAGTAGCATTAGTTGAATGCTACTATGTTGCAGAGTTTGAAATACTTGCAAAGGAAGATAGAATTTGGGCGGGGTATAGCAAGACCAGAAGGCAGTAAGAGCAGTACTAGGAGAAGGAGAAGGACTTCTAGTGGATCATCTGACTCCGAATAATCTAGTGGGGACACAAGATCTTCTTCTCGTAAGGGAAAAAGAAGGAGACACCAGAGGGATCACTCTCGGGATGAATTTAAGAAGGCTAAACCCCCTACATTTGATGGTGGGGTAAAGACTAGACAAGAGGTTGAAGCTTGACTTCTTGGGATAAAGAAGTAGTTTCAAGTTTAGGATTATTTGGGAAACATGAAGGCAAGAATTTCCATATTCAATCTAAATGGAAGGGCATCCATTTGGTGGGAACACTTTAAGCAAGTAAAGAGGATCAGTGAAAGGAGCCTAAAGTGGAAGCAGTTCAAGAAGTATTTCAAGTAGAAATACCTCTCTGATAGGTATTATGATGACAAGATTAAGGAGTTCCATGAGCTAAGATTGGGACAGCAGACCATGGAAGAGTATGCAAATAAGTTCTTGGAATTGTTGAGGTATGTCCGGTACATCAGAGATGAAAAAGTGAAGGTCCAGTGGTTTCTGAGTTGATTGCCTTAGTCTTACAACGATAGAATTGAGTTTTATGAACCTAGAACTCTTGAAGAAGCAATAAGGAAGGCTATGTATTGTTATGAGCAAAGCAAAGGTAAACATGATTAACATAAGGCATGGAAGGACAAGAGGAATGAGAAGTTTGACCAAAGAAAGAAAGGTTTCAAACCTTCTAGCTTCAGGAATCAGCAGAAGCAGCCATCCCAAGCTGCGAGTAAGCCAGTTGGAGTGATAGGGGAAAATCCTAAGGATCCACAACAGAATAGAGGACCACCTCAATGTTGGAAATGTAGAGGACCCCACATGTGTAGAAATTGTCCACTCGAGAATGAGAGTGCAAGACAAGATTACAACATTCAAGAAGCCGAAATAGTGGGTCAAGTATCAAGGGAAGTCCCTAGAATTTATGCAGCACTGGAGGACCGTCAGGAAGATCACCAGTCAACTGTGGTTGAAGTTGCAGGTAATATTGTTGAGCAATTGAGCAATCTATTTCTATTTTGATTGACGCTGGTTCTACTCATAGTTACATTACTCCTAGAGTAGTGAATATTTGTGCTTTTAAGAAAGTAAAGCATAGGAAATCTTGGTTAGTTCATCTAGCCACTGGAACTAAGAGAAAGGTCAATGAAGTGGTAGAGAAATGTCCATTGGTCATGAATGGGTTGGTCACTTGTGTAGATCTGAATGTTCTACCACTTGGTTCCTATGATGTTCTCATTGGAATGGATTGGATAGAATCTCACAGGGTAAAGCTTGACTATTACAATAATACTTTCAAATGCATGGATGAAGAAGGGAACCTAGTAGTTGTGAAAGGTATTCCAAAGGTGGTTTCAGTAAGGCAGGTTTCAGCAATGCAATTGAAGAAGTTATGTAGGAAGGGTTGCCAGTTTTATGCAGCTCAGAGTTTGGAGGCATCACTGGGATGAAAATCCTAGGTTGGAGGACTATCAAGTGTTGCAAGAATTCAAGGATGTGTTTCCTAATGAGATTCCAAGGCTTCCTCCAAAGAGGGACATTGATTTCACAATTGAACTTGTTCCAGGAGCAGCACCAGTGTCCAAGACACCCTACAGGATGAGTACACCGGAGATGCTAGAGTTGAAGATGCAATTGCAAGAGTTGTTGGAAAAGAAGTATATCCGGCTGAGTGTGTCTCCTTGGGGAGAACCAATTCTATTTGTAAAGAAGAAAGATGGTACACTCAGGTTGTGTATTGATTACAGACAATTGAATAAGGTTACTATGAAGAATAAATATCCTTTGCCTAGGATTGATGACCTCTTTGATCAAATGAGAGGAGCAAAGGTATTTTCCAAGATTGACTTGAGGTCTGGTTACCATCAGGTGAGAATCAAGGATGAAGACATTCCTAAGACAGCCTTCAGAACAAGGTATGGACATTATGAGTTTGTAGTGGTACCATTTGGTCTCACAAATGCACTAGCTACATTTATGTGCCTTATGAATAATGTCTTCAGCAGGTATTTGGACAAGTTTGTTGTTGTTTTCCTTGATGAAATTCTTATTTATTCTAAGAATAAAGAGGAGCATGAAGAGCATTTGAGGTTGACATTGCAATTGCTCAGGGAGCATCAGCTGTATGCAAAGATGAGCAAGTGTGACTTCTATAGATAGAATTCAGTATTTGGGTCACATTATCTCAGAAGAGGGTATATATGTGGACCCTGAAAAGATTGAAGCGATTATGAATTTGCCTACTCCAAGAAATGTGACATATATAAGATCTTTTACGGGACTTGCAGGATACTACAGGAGATTCATTGAGGGATTCTCCAAAGTTGCACATGCCATCACTTCTTTGCAAAGGAAGGGGATAAAGTTTGAATGGACATCGAGGTGTGAAGAAATCTTCTAGCAGTTGAAGAATCTTCTCAC
>LPNX010546528.1:232586-249628 GCA_001517045.1 Pseudotsuga menziesii | reverse complement strand
CAAATATTTGAAAATTTTTCTATAAATAGTAAAAAATATAAATCATTTGAAACTTTTACCCATTGGAGCTCTGATATTCAACTGCAAATTCCAGGAAATTTAGCCGGCGGAATTCACAACCGATTCTTCCAGGTACTTACTCATGTTCTCAGCTTGCATTTCAATACAAATTTTACAATTTTTCATGGTCAAATGAATTTTTAAAGGCCAAACTTACATGAGCGCCATGGCCCATGCAGGTATCGAGGTTTTTTCCGCGTATAGGGCTGGCTATACGTGGAAAAGGGGCCTAAAACCGCCTACATACGCGGCTATTTTGAAAACAGCCATGTATGACGCTGTGCACTAAGATTTTCATGAATCTAATGGACATTTGGTCAACTTCTCATGCAGGATGGTGCTAGAGTGGCGAGAACGCGAGCACGGTGATGTAGAGGAAGCAGTAAGGGCTGACAGAATGGCTCAAGAAGCTCTAAGAAGATGCGGACTCTACAAGTTTTGGTGCCTAGGATGCTTGAGGGCCAAACCAGGACTACTACAGATGCTTGTAGACTATTGGAATCCAAAATCAGAGTCCTTTCGGCTAGACGGCATGTCCCTCACCATTGAGGTGTATGATATCTACTTTATCACAGGTCTATCATGGCAGGGTGAGACGGTGAACCTTTGTACCCGCGGAGGGCCAGGTCATGGGCTGCCTATTGACGAGTACATCGCAGTGTACTGCTATCCAGAGACAAAGAAGGTGGGGAGCCAAGTCCCCACCAACGCTATACAGGTACTGGGCCTAAAGGCCATCTTACTGACGCTGGGCAGGATAGCAGGCTTAGCTTCAATCCATCAGGCCTCGTGGCCATTGATGTTCTATGCGGTGGAGTGCATGACACCGGCCATCTATGACTGGAGCACATCACTGTTGAGCAACATGAAACATCAGCTCAGTGAGTGCAAGGCAGGTAGGATACGGAACTTCGGGTTTAGCAGTATCTTGAGCACTTTCTTCTTCGAGCGGGTTCCAGGATTGAGCCCTAGAGTGGATGTTCCTCTCCATGGGGTTCGAGATCCGGCCCAACGACGTTGGGCAGACGCGATGCGCAGACTGGGGGGTGGTAGGGTGGCCAACCCTTATCCAGCAGACTTTTTTCCATGGTGGCGACGACAGATTATCACCATAGAGGACTACCCTTATGCAGGGATAGACTTCCAGGGAGACCCAGACATGACATTACCACCAGGATCAGCATATGGAGACATAGGTAACGAATCTTGACCCTTACTCTTTTTAAAAATTTTGAAGTATTTAATTTTTTTTGTGTTTTCTTGATTAATGGAATCAAAAAGACATATTTTTGGGTGACAATACATAATGACATCTACCATTCATATGCAGATGTGGGACCACGGCGACCAGAGGGCTTCCCACATCATAGACAGAGGGGAAGAGGAGACGATATCACCGGTGTGGATGCAGAGCGAACGCTCCAAAGCATCCATACCAACTTCGTGCGACTAACTCACAGGATTCCCATGGCGCAAGTCGAAGACTTGCCGGAGGCTATGCAGAGACAGGTGGTTGGTGTACCACACGCATGGGTGCGTTTATTTCAGCGGCTAGCTAGAGCCGTGGTGACATATCATGATCACAACCCTCATCCACCTCCACAGGAGTAGACACCTGGGAGTGTATCTATTTTGTACTACCGTGTATATGATGGTGGCTTTCAAAGCCCCAATTTTGTATTATGACACTATGTATTACCACATTTTTGGTGTATATAAAAAAGTTTTATGGTGATCGGTTTATTTATTTACATGTGTAAAAATTGTGTTTATGATTAATTTATGATGAATTAAACAAATGCCAATCTAACACATAGTTAGCATATGAGTCAGCAATTTGATTAAAATTTCTTGGAATGTGTATATATGTTATGTTCTCAAATTGTCGTTCTAGCAATCTCACACGTAAGAATCTCCTTAATAACGTCATATCTCTAACATGGTACAAACCATTTAGCTGTGACACTACTAACTCTGAATCAAGACATACCTCAAGAGAGACAACACCATGCGAAATGGCATCTCGTAGAAGCTCGATAACGGCACTATATTCAGCAACATTGTTGGAATATGGCCGTAGACATACACCTCCTGAAGACAGTACATGACCCATAGGAGTAAAAATCACCCAAGCAGCTAAGGCTGAGTGTTGAGTGTGACGGCTTGCACCATCTGCGAATCCTACATAGGTGGAAGATTCCATTGACATCTGCCACAAGAAATGGAAACTAATCACAAACCCGATCACGATAAACAAGACCTAACTATGAAAAAAGCTGTACAATAATATACAACAAACAACCTTGGCTAAAGATCATGCATAGTATTTTTTGAGATAGAGCCCATTTCTAGGCTCCGCCAAGGTCGTCCTTTCGTAATCCACTAACTCGTAGGCACCCTTCTCTAATACACGCTTTACCATGTAAGGACCACGCCACATAGGATTGAACTTCCCTGCCCCCAAGGGTTCTTTCGATTGATCCCACAAGAGGACCAAGTCTCCCTCACTAAACACTCTCAGACGGACAGACTTATCGTATTGGGCCTTCACGTGACGCTTATTAACCTCTAGAGTCACCAAGGCATCTCTACGCTACTCATCGAGTTGCTCAAGGTGAACCAAACACTCCTCCAAAGGAGAAGTGTCTAGTAAGAGTTCTACAGCTAACTTCAACGAAGGAATCTCGCATTCAACCAGCAATATTGACTCCACTCCATGAACAAGCTGATATGGAGAAACACCAGTGGCAGTCTTTACCCCGGTTCGGTACACCCACAAAGCAGGATACAACATAATATGCCAATTCGTCTTGCTTTGTGTGATGGTTCGTTGGAGAATGGACATAAGTGATTTATTCACAGCTTCAACCTGTCCATTCGCTTGAGGATAGTAAGAAGAGGAGTGCTCTTACTTATATCCTAACTTGGAGGCCAACTCTTCCATCACACGATTCTGAAAGTGGGAGCCATGGTCAGTGACTAGCTCTCTCGGAATCCCGAACCTAGAGATGATTTGGTTGAATACGAAGTGAGCGGCTGTATCACCGTCGTATTTTACTGTAGGCATTGCCTCAACCCATTTCGTGAAGTAATCGACAGCCACTATGATATAATGGTGCCCCCCAGCCGAAGCTGGGTTGCAATCCATAAAATTGAGCCCCCACTTGGTGAAGGGACCAGCGGTGATAATAGGGTGCAACGGGGTAGGCTTCGAGCGCATGTTACGTGCAAACACCTGGCAAGGGTGGCACCTCTTGACCGCTTCCATACAATCCTTGAAGATCGACGGCCAGAAATATCCTACTCTCAAAATCTTTTGAGCTGTGGCAAGCCCAAATAAATGACCACCACACGCCCCTTCGTGGCAATCATTAAGCACTACCTCAGCCTCATCATGAGTTAAACAATGTCGTAAAAGGGAATCTACTCCATGGCGGTACAAAGTATTGTCCACTATGAGGTAGTTCTTGGAAACGTGACGTAACCGACGTCGCTCATCTCGCGAGAGGTGAGTAGGGGTCCTCTGCGTTTGCAAATATACTATGATATCACCGTACCATGGGTCAGCCGTTGAGATCAAGAAAATGTGTTCATCAACGAACGTATCTTCACATACCGACTCCTCAACCTCGCTCGGAAAATCCGATATGAGCTCTGCAAAGATTAAAGATTTCTTCGATTTTGCTGAAACAAACTCGAGATCAAACTCTTGCAGGATGACAATCCATTTATTATATTTTCCCCCAATCAAACTCTTGCAGGTTTCTTACTTGCACTACCCACAATGCCATCAGCATGTGTTCCAGGTTTGACCTTGGGATCAAAACTAGAATGAGGGGCATTAGGTATAATCTCATATAACAAACCAAAATGAGCATAGATCAAGTCTATTTCCTGTGCCCTAAAGATGGCTTGTTCCTCATTCTGCACTCCGAATGTGGAAACATCCTTCATGATATATGGCAATAAAGATTTGAGGAACCACTCAAGGAGGAATTTTGGTGGTATAAAGGCTTTGATTAATCTCTTCCATCTACACCACTCCTGAATATGATCAGAAATATGGGTGGCTTTGTCTTGCCGAAATGTCGACAAGAGTTCAGTACCGACATCATATCATACTGGTAACTGGAAGTGATTAAGGAAAGTCATCGCAAGGTCATCGAACAAAGTAAAGGCACCCCTAGGTAACTCTATGTACCATTTCACCGCAGTCCCTGTGAGGGTGCATTGAAATAGTCTCAAACGGACTGAGTCCTGATGCAATGAATTGGAAGAGCACCATAGGTGGAATGTCGTAACGTGTTCACTCGGATCCTCTCCTGGTTTGCCTTCGAACTTAGGTATGTCCGAAGGAAGCTTGGTAGGGACAGTCGGCCAAGTCGGGTCATAAGCCACAGGATCGTTCGTAAGTCTCAATAAGTCAGGTAAATTGAGTGTCGCGAGGAAAGGGAGCTTAGCATGATGAGGTCTAGGGACCACTCCTTGGTTCATATAGGATTGATTACCACCATGACCTTGGCCATATTGACCTCCTCCTGTATGATCCATATAGGGTGGTGTGGAAGTAGCATACTGAGGTGGACCTTGACTAGCAGGAGCTACAAAGCCATAGTTGGGAGAGTAAACAGGTTGTGAATACCCGCCTCCATAAGGTGGAGAGACATGTCCATACTGTGCCCCATAGTAGGGTCCATAGGTCATCGGCTGTGATGCCCCATGAGACACTCCATAGGTAGGTACATACATTCCGGAAGTAGGTATATACATGCCGGAAGTAGGGATATATGTCGATGAAGTAGCAATCTGACCTCTAGAGACATGAACATAACCTCCTGAAACCACGGGTGGTATGTAGGCTTGAGACACAATTGGTCTAGTAACCACAGTACGGATCTGACTCGTAGCTACGTGCCGACTCGAAGGACCAAGAGAGTAAGGTGGAGGGTTTACATTTGAAGAACTCAGAAGCGAGGATGAAGGAATCTCGGTAAGAAGAAATGTACTAGTGCCTATCGTCACTCGTCTAGAACCTGGTATCCCTATCGGATCACTAACTCTAGACCTAGGAGGTATATAAGATGGAGCTTCCGCCACTGGGACAGAAGGTGCAATGTGACTAGTACTCCCAAACCTCTCCGCAAGGTAAGGCATGGGAATGCCCCCAGGCATAGTGTTAGGGTCAAAGTTGGATTCAACATGAAATGTCAAATCGTGCATAGGAAAACCAATCGTAACATAACTACCATAGTTGGTGCTAGGAGGGTCAAAGTGAGTCTCGGCATCATCCAGCATTCCATACCGGTAACAAGTCAATGGGGAATCTGCCCTAGGGTGAGGAGGTCTCTCATGAAAAGATCCTATCTGGGAAATAACAGGACCAATCTCAGCTAGGTCAGGTGAGGGATCATATGTAGGGGTAAGCTCCCCATCGTCAATACGAATGGGAGGAGGTGGCTCAGGAATAGTCTCTGAATGATCCTCCATGGTGTGTGAATCAGTGTGTGACATAGTCCGCCTGGATCGACTAGGCCCCTCTCCCAAAGGAGGAGGAGAAGTGGAAGGCAGAAGTCCTACTAACCGACAAGAACAGCGTGGAACCGCGCTCGACTCCACAATGACTCAAACAAAAAAGCAAAGACTCTCTATTTACGTCAACCCTAGGCCAACTAGCGTGCACAGATCAATCACTATCAAATCTAAAGCCAAAAGCAAGCAAACAAGGGTAGGATAAGTGAGCTCCTAAATGTGGCCGGTATGTCTCGCCTAGGAGAGGCTTGAGAGGCCCTTATCACCACAATGCATAAAGCGACTGTGCTGTCCGACCCCAACCTGGCCGGGACACATGTAGAATAACCTCTACACTTACCCCCTCAATATCCTAGGTAAGGTCACTAAGGTCACCTCGATATAATCAACACTCAGGTGGACAGTCGCAGGTGGGATTGACCGTATGGGCAGGGTAGCAAAGCCTGAAACTCCCGAAAGAGCCCCCAGATACGAATACAATCCTGGCTATATCGTCGGTGCTACACAGTTACCAACCAGGGGTTATCCCGATCAACAACTGCTTACACTGCCTAGTGCTTGACTCCCTTTTGAGAGGAGCTTCCTGAGAACGCTGGTTATATAAAGGATTTCACACACTCCCTGGAGAAACACCTAGTTGTTGTTGTTTAGTGATCTTGGAGAATTAACTTTCAATGAACTATTCCAAGATCCTAAAACCTAAGCTTGTTGGTGCACCCTAGAAAAGAAAAGAGTGTAATTCATTTTATTTAGCGTTGATTTTAGTTTGGCTTTATTACTCAAAAATAGGATATGGTCGTGCAACTAATGGTGTTATGACGCAACAAGAAGTAAAATGCACACCTAACAATCAATGCAAATGCATTGTGTCCATGAAAACAGGGTATGCGTACTACGTGAATGCACAATTTTTCTTCAAATGCTGAATTCAAATTTCCCTATATGAATTCCTAACTATTACTCCAAAGCAAATCTAGATCTAATGCAAGTACAATGCAAAATGCATAATGCAATGCATGATGATAAGCAAATATTTAGGATTTTTTGAAAATAAAGAGATACAAAAAGCAATAGAATGATTCTAACCACCCCAGACTCTGCAAGCACACATAAACAACATTCCAGCAAAGAACTAAGGCAAAAGGACTCTAATGCACTAATCTCAAACAAAAAATCAAAGATGCCATGACAAGAACTTTCCTAAAAGAAAAATTTAGGCTAAAAAAAACGTTTCTGGTCAGAAACAGAGGTATTAACAGACTTGGGCAGTGCCAAAGGAGACTCAACAACTAACAGCATTCACCCAGCAATCCAATATCTTCCCCAAAAAGGTAAAAACCAGAGTACACGTGACTGTGCGCAGTGTACCCGCGTGTATACGCGGAAATCCTAGAGGAAACCGCGTGTATACGCGACTGTAAGTGACAAACCTGCGTACAGGAAGAAAAAGATTCAAAAAAATTCCAGGCAAACAGACAGGATGAGACTAAATTCACACCAATCAGGCTCTACCAGGCATACATGCCCCCATACCCAACACAGAAACAAGAGAGAGAGAGCACTTCAAATACATTAAATGCCAAAATATCAACCCCCAAAGGACAATTACTAGGAACTCCCTAGCGGAGTCACCAATTCTGTTACGGAGAGAAATTCCTATGGCTTGGGGTACCACAACAGATAGCTAGACTCTAGAAATCAATCTTTCCGAATATGCAATAGAAATAAAAACATCTAACACTAAAGGATCGAACCTCGTACCTTATTCCGGATGGTTGAAGTAGATCCCCGTTGATCTTTCCAATCTTCAGCTTGAATTGTTATAGCACGTCCTCAACAACAAGTAAACAATACAAGAATACTATATTTCATGGTTTTAGATCTATTCTAGCATATATAATCAATAATTTATAAGCATTTGACATATTCCAATGGAAACAATACTCATTCAAATACACATTACTGGATAGGAAAAGATATTTCTATTAATATGAATCAGAGATTGCAAGTGACAACCTCTGACGGCACGTCTGCGAACCGGAGAAACTGAATCCCCCACTTGGGCCTCCACCACCTCAATCCTCCATCACTTCGATAACAAGCTTACTAGCAAAGGGCAAGCTTGGGAAGAACACAATAGTGCTCCAAGGGACAAAGGGATGCAGACTCAAGTATAGTTCTGGCAACAATGGACTATAGTTTCGATACTCTCAATCCTCTCTTATGCTTTCAATGTCTCAATGGTTCCTTATATAGCTTTTCAAAGTGATACTGAAAGGTCGAATCCATGCGATCTCAAGGCATGTGGAAGGCCAAGAGTCATATGAGTCCGATCCAAGTCAAGTTATGCTCCAATAGTTTTGGATTATGCACACATCCCGATGTACGCGACTATAGAGGGAATATCCGCGTATGTACGCAGTTAGCGGGGAAAAGGCCGCGTATATCAGTTTTCTAATGTTTTTAGGGATGGTCAATGATACATCAAAAGACAAAAAGTGGTCCATAGGGAATAATGAGTCTACAGCGGGATAGGGGAAGGCCATACAATGTGAGATTCACCTAGTGTGGTGAAATCTGCTATAACATTATGGAGTCGTTTTGGCCATGATAGGGCCAAGAATGACTAAGGGATTGATTTTCCCTATTTAAGCTGTGAATCGCTTGTTTGGCTATGTGTATGCAGTGGTGGGTCTTCGGACTGTGTTGGAGTGGGGATGAGGGCTATGTTTCTTGATAGACCCGGTGTGTTTGGGGAACAACATAGACAGAGCTAGAGGGATGGCTTTCTTCTCCACAACCCCTAAATAACACTAGAAGGGAGGTCAGGGCCTGAGGGACTATGTAGCAGAGAAGGGACTGATTTCCTGGTGTTGGGTGTGTGTGGATGTATTAGAAGTTAGGCTAGTTCTGGTGTAGGTGTCCTTAGCTCTTCAATGAGCTCACCATATTAGCATTCATCTTTTCCCAGCTCCTTGATGGCCTGATAAACCCCACCATGTTGGCTTGGTTGTCTTGTTGATGGCCTGATAAAAACTGTGTTGGCTTGGCTTTTTTGTGTATCCTTGGCTATGTGTAAGCCTACTTATTCCTTATCCCTTGGGGAATCATGCCCAGCTCAAGGGTGGCAGCGTTGCTGAGAGATTAAGGAGCATACTGGCCTATGGTTGGGTGGAATGTTGCAGCGACATAGCTGGTTGCGAGACGAGTTCTCTATAAGATAAGTATTCTTGACCATTTCGTTTTTGCAATCATATTTACTGTTAATGAATTATAATGAACATGTTGAATGCTGGAATGTATGGTTTGCTTCCACTGTAAGATAATCATGTATACATGTTTTTACTTCCAAGCATTTTATTTCAGTTTATATGTATGTACATGTTCATGGGGCTAGTTTCCTGGATGGTTGGTGTATGGTAGCATCCTCTTCGCCGATCGGAGTGTCAGGAACGTTACATAGGAAAATTTTAGGCCTAAAGGTCTGACAATGATGTCTTCAACCACCAAAGCTAACCTTTGGAGTGGATATTTTTCCTTATAGTTGGAATATGGGAATTTTTAAGAAGCTTTTGAGCATTAGGTATGGGTCTTAGGGCCCTAGACATGGTTAAGGAATGGGAATTGGGCCTTACAACCTAAAGGAAGATTCTAGGTATTTATAGCCAATCATGACATGTTGAACAAATACAATAGACCTTTCCACGGTATCTTTGGCCTCTTAGTGGGGTTTTTTGTGGAACAAGGATACTTTTAAGACTAATTATAGGTTTCAACACCTTGGACGTGGTTGGGAGAGAAGAGTGGGACTTATTTCCTAAAAGAAATTTTAGGCATCTTTGGCTAAGAACAATGCCTACAACCATAACATATGACATCCCAAAAGCATATTATTCATTTAAGTGGGGATATTAGTGCCATTAGGATATATTGAGAACCTAATATGGGTCTTGGGTGCCCTATACATGCTTGAGGGAGAATACTTGGGCCTTAATCCCTAAAAAAACCTTTTTAGAATCCATGGCCAAGAAGAACAACTTGAACAAACACGCATAAATTCTTGAGAGTATCTTTAATGTTTGAGTAGGGATGTATGTGTCATTAGATTTTTTTTAATATTAGTTAAGGGTCTTGAGGCTCTATACATAAATAAGGAAGGAATCACATGCCTTATTTCCTAAAGGAATCTTTGAGCCATCCAAAGCCATCAACAATACTTTAAAGAAACACACATCACTGACCTAGGATATCCTTAGCCTCAAAGAGAGGATGGCATCACCTTTATGAGGGTTTCAGCATTAAAAATGAATTTATGGGCCTCAACATTGTCAAAGGAGGAAACCTGAGCCTTATCCCCTAAAGGAAGATCTAGGCACGCAAGGCCAATAATAATGTCTCAATGTATAATACCTTTAGATGGAATTTTTTCCCTCAAATTGAGATATGTGTTCCATTGGGAGGTTTTTAGCACTAGGTTATAGTAGCAAGGGCTTGGACATGGACATGCCTATAATCCATGAATTATAATTCCTCAAAACACCATGCATGACTTCATAGGGGTATCCATTATACTATGTAAATAAGTCTTGTGGACTTGGGGCCTTAGACATGGCTAGTGAAGGATACCTAAACCTTTTCCCAAAAGGAATCTTGTAGCCATGTAGGGGTAAGAAGATTTCCTCCACCAACCACACACAACTTCCTAATTTGTATAACTGAACTACGATCGAGGATTCTATTACCATTGAGTAGTGTTTATTAGTATGTACAAATCTTAATCACTTGGGAATTATGTTCCATGGAAGAATAACATTATGTCATTTCCATTATGTGGTTTTGAGTAGTATCTACATGTCTCAAGGCATTAGGAATGATGTTTTAGGGAAAACAACCACGTCTTTGGCCCTAAAGAAAAAATTTGGGAGTTTAGAGTGATGAAAAAATCCTAGAGTACCATGCATGAACTTGCATGGATATCCATGTCACTATGTATCCATGTTTTGGGGCCTTGGACATGGTTAAGGGACAAAACTTGAAACTAAGGACCTAAAGGAATATTATATCCATCAAATGATAGAAAGGTCACCTCAACAAACCACAAATGGCCTCTGGAGGCTATCATTATCATATGGTTAAGGATATTAACACCATTTTGTGGTTTTGAGAAGTATGTAAGTGTATTAGGACCTTAGGAATAATGTACTATAGAAGAAGACCATGAATTTGGCCCCAAACAAACTATTGAGGAATCTAGATCCATGGAAAACACCTCAAGGAACCATGCATCACTTTACAATGGTATCCATTGAGATTTGTATCTATGGCTTGGGGATTTGAGGTCTTGAGCACGGTTAGTGGAAGAAATTTGAACCTTGGGCCTTAAGAAATGCTTTATCCATACAAGGATAAGAAGGTTGCCTCCACCAACCAAAAAAATTCTCGTGATACCAAATGCACATTGCCTCATTGGCCTATGATCAAGGATGACAATTCCATTATGTGGGTTTGAAAAATATGTTTGTGTCTCGATGACTTGGGAATGAAATTCTGAGGGGAAATATCATGCCTTTAGCCCTAAAGAAACTATTGAGGCATCCAAACCATCATCAACTCCTTAAAGTGTCATGTGTGACTTTACAACGGTATACATGGCACTATGATTCCAACTCTTGGGGACTTGGGGGATTTTACATGGTCATGGGAGGAGGCATGAAGCTCAATCCATAAAGGAAACTTTTAGTCATCCAAGGATACGAAGGTTGTATCCACCAAAAACACATGGAATTTTAAGGGTCATTGGCGTATGATTGAGGATGTTAGTGAAATTAGGGTATTTTGAGGAGTATGTACATATCTCGAGGTGTTGGGAATGAATTTCTAGGGAGGAAGAGCATGATTTTGACCCTAAATAAATCATTGAGGATTCCAGAGCCATGAAAAATGCCTTGAACAACCACACATAACTTTATAGGGGCACCCATGGAACAATGTATCTAGGTCTTGTGGCCTTAGGGCCTTCGACACGGTCAATAAAATGGAGCTAAACACAAGGCCCTAAAGAAAGCTTCTAGCATTGGCTTATGATTGAGGATGTTAGTACAATTAGATTATTTTCAGTAATATCTACTTGTGTCAAGGCATTGGGAATGACATTCTAGGGAAGAACACTATGTTTTTGGACCTAAATTAATTCTTAGGTAATTTAGAGCCATGACCAATGTGCCAAGGAATGATGCATAAATTCATAGGGGTATCCATGGAACTATGTATTTAATCCTGTTCCCTTGGGGTCTTACACATGGTCAGTAGACAACACTTGGTCCTAAATCCCTAAATGAATCTTCTATCCATATAAGGCTAAGTAAGTGGTCTCCACCAACCACACATGACTACTGAGTGTACTATTACCCTATTATTTAGGGTCTCGGTGACAAGAAGTTGTTTTGAGTAGTATGTAGGTGTCTTAGGGACTTGGTAATTATGTTCCATAAAAGAATACCATGCAATTCAAAGACTTGGAACTTGGGAATTATGTTGTCATGGCATTCAAAGCCATGAACATTGCCTCAAAGCACCATGCAAGATTTTGGAATGGTGTCTATAGTGCTATATGTTTGGATCTTGTTGCCCTAGAGCCTTGGGCATAGTTAGTGGAGGAGACCTAAATCTTAGGCTCTAAAGGAATCTTCTAGACATCTAGAATTAAGTTGATTTCCTCCACTAACCACACATGGCCTATTGAGGGTATCACGGGCCTACACTTTAAGATTTTGGTTTTGAGAAATATGAAGGTGTCCTAGAGACTTTAGAATATAATTCTAGGGATGAAGACCATACCTACACCTCTAAGTAAACCATTGATGCATCTAGATACATGCACAATGCCTCAAAGGTCAACGCATGACTTTGCATGGGTATCCATGGTGCTATGTATCTAGGTTTTGTGGTCTTAGGGACCTATACATGGTAATGGGGGAGACTTGCAACACAAGCCCTAAAGGAATATTCTAACCATATAGGGATAAGAATGTTTCCTCCACCAAAAATAGGTGGCCTATTGAGGGTATCATTGGCCTATGATTGATGATATTCATGTCGTTAGGTGATTTTGAGAAATATGTATGTGTCCTAGGGCGTTGGGAATGGATTTCCAAGGAGGAATATCATTCCTTTGTCTCTAAAGAAACCATTGTTGAATCAAGCGATATTCATGCCATTAGGGGATTTTAAACACTAATAATTGGACTAAAGTCCCATGGCATGTGTAAAAATCCAAAGGGCCATTCCCTAAAGGAAGGTTCTAGTCATCTATGTCTAAAAACAATTACCTTAAATACCACACATGAACTCTTGATGGGTTTATTTTCATTTGAGTGATGATATGGATTCCATTAACATTTTTGAGCTCTAGGTATTGATCTTGAGTACCTTGACATGGTTGGAGTAGGAAAATTCGGCCTTAATCTGTAAAGGAAGATCCTAGGACTTTAATCCATAGAATGACACCTCAAACTATCATACATGGCCTCTGTGTGGGCATATGTATGCCATTATCTAGATTTTAATGGTAGGTATAATTCTTGGGGACCTAAAGATGATTAAGGGATGAATCCCATGGCTAATATAATAAAGCAATTTTTAAGGAATCTAATTCCTAAATTATGCATTGAAGCACCACATTTGACCTCCAACAAAATCTTTCCCTCCGAGTGGGATGTTAGTTCCTGTTACGGAGAGAAATTCCTATGGCTTGGGGTACCACAACAGACAGCTAGACTCCAGAAATCAATCTTTCCCAATATTCAATAGAAATAAAAACATCTAACACTAAAGGATTGAACCTCGTACCTTATTCTGGACGGTTGAAGTAGATCCCCGTTGAGCTTTCCAATCTTCAGCTTGAATTGTTATAGCACGTCCTCAACAACAAGTAAACAATACAAGCATACTATATTTCATGGTGTTAGATCTATTCTAGCATATATAATCAATAATGTATAATCATTTGACATATTCCAATGGATACAATATTCATTCAAATACACATTACTGGACAGGAAAAGATATTTCTATTAATATGAATCAGAGATTACAAGTGACAACCTCTGACGACACGTCTGCGAACCGGAGAAACTGAATCCCCCACTTGGGTCTCCACCACCTCAATCCTCCATCACTCCGATAGCAAGCTTACTAGAAAAAGACATGCTTGGAAAGAACACAACAGTGCTCCAAGGGACAAAGGGATGCAGACTTAAGCATAATTTCTGGCAACAATGGACTATAGTTTCGGTACTCTCAATTCTCTCTTATGCTTTCAATGTCTCAAGGGTTCCTTATATATATTTTCAAAGGGATACTGAAAGGTTGAATCCATGCGATCTCAAGCAATATGGAAGGCCAGGAGTCATATGAGTCGGATCCAAGTCAAGGAATGCTCCAAAGGATTTTGGATTATGTACACATCCCGATGTACGCGACTATAGAGGGAATATCCGCGTATGTACACGGTTATCGGGGAAAATGCCGCGTATATAATTTCTCTAATGTTTTTAGGGATGGTCAATGATACATCAAAAGACAAAAAGTTGTCCATAGGGGCTAATGAGTCTGCAACGGGACAGGGGAAGGCCATACAATATGTGATTCACCTAGTGTGGTGAAATCCGCTATAATAGATGCCCCCTAATGTATGAGATCAGAGGGGTTATACGATGGCCGAAATACATTATAAGTCCATCCCAGAAGTGAAGTGATGAAGGTACCCAAATGGAATACCAGCCACCCAATCAGCATAATACCATAATACAACTCTGCATATAACTGCAAGTACATATAGCAGTCCCGGATACATAAGAGTACAATGGCCATGAATAGGCATGAAACATGATAAAACATATGTGGTCATCTCCACGTACAATATACATAGATCAGAATCTCCATGATGAAGATATACAAAGGACCATGATCTCCACAAAGGCTGAAGATATATAACAGATCAAGATCTCCATAGTGGCTGGAAATATCTGACATATACTGGAACAAATCACGAGAGATGAAATCTCATGAACACTAGCACGATCAAGGAGGTAGCATATAGTGGATGCCACCAATCTAGAAGGTCTTCTACACAGACCGCTATGAGTACATGTCCTACTATGCGAATAGAGGTGTCGAGGTCAAACATAGTAGTCCATCGTCTGATTACCAGTCATTGATGTATACCGTTAACAGACGCGAGATCACCCACCAATAATGAAAATGGGAATCAAGGTACTAGAGTGAAAACTAACAAGTGTGAATAAATGTGTTGAGGTCGAACACTTGAGAGAATCCATCGATCAGGGGACATTGATGTATTCCCAAAACTGTTGATGGTGAGAGAACCTGCCACTGATTACTGCAAGTCTCAAGGAACTCAAAATGACTCTAGATTCCAATCCCAGAATAAATGATCTGATGTCGATGGGATGAAATCCCCTGGAAGGAGGGAATTAGGGCATCCCCCATCATCCAACACGAGGTACTCAGCAAAGCTGTATAATGTGGAAGGACTCGATCATAAGGTGCACGAACCAGTACTGTACCGGGAATGGCCGACATGCAAAGTCAAGATAACTGAGGAATGGCCGACTCAGGTTTCAACTTCCTTCGAACAAGAGCATAACGGCATATGGTGACTGAATGAAGGCAGCATAGACTCGATATGCAAACTGGGACATCTCTATGATGCAGGAGGCATCAATAGAGGCTCCATAGGGACTGGAAGCTAAACCAGTCAGTGGAAATAAAAATCAGATAACGAGTACAGCTCCTAAGTCAAACTATAACCCAACCAATGGATGTGATATACAGTGCTCTGTTCAAAGGCGACATGACTCGACAGCTGCCAAAGATAATATCTTTTCTTGTCCGGCTTTTTGGTTTTTTGATTTTTTTGGTCTTTTTCAGTTATTTGAAAAGCTTGAAAAAAGAATAAACTAGATTTATAGTTACAAACTAGGAGGAGATGAGTGTCATTCAGGGCAAACAAACTAGTTCCAAGCAATGGAACATACCTATGCTCAATGCAAGGATACATGTGTAGGATATCGACACTCGGGGGAAAATCCCCTCCCGGTAAAAAGGGAATCAAGCTGCGAAGGATATAAATAAAGGCTCTGCATGGCTAGACATGAGACAAGCTCAGGCTATATGGCTGAAACGCAAAGTTAGGGGAGCCGACATAAATCTCAATAAGACAGGCAAAGCTCATGATAATGCATCCACAACTTGATACAAGGGGAGTCCGGAGGGAAAAAGGCCAGCATAAGATCAAGAGGAGTATGAGGCTCTTGCTAAATGTCATGGCAATACTATACAATGAACTCCCACACCCTAAAGTGGGAAACATCAGCATGGGCACCAAATGCAAATAAGGCGCTAACTTGGGTGCCCATGTAAGGTGAGGCTCCACCAATCATATCATGCCACTTCTATAGCAGCAAGAAGGTTTCGTGACATAATAGAGTGGGTTCGTACCTAAGGATATAGTGACATGGTCATAAGGTCATGCAAAATGCAAATGGTGGTGAACCTAACCTATATGCCAGTGTAGACGTTATACCTGAGATCAGTACGAACGGGTCAATCCAAAGGCTGAAACGGCGCTGAAAATGGTATTCTACATCACAGATTAGGTCAGAAACGGTCCAAAATGGTTAGAAACGGTCAAAACTATAGGAAAGGGGGTAACAATTTTCAAATATTTGAAAATTTTTCTATAAATAGTAAAAAATATAAATCATTTGAAACTTTTACCCATTGGAGCTCTGATTTTCAACTGCAAATTCCAGGAGATCCAGCTGGCAGAATTCACAATCGATTCTTCCAGGTATTTACTCATGTTCTCTGCTTGCACTTCAATACAATTTTTATAATTTTTCATGGTCAAATGAATTTTTAAAGGCCAAACTTACATGAGCGCTGCGGCCCACACGGGTATTGAGGATTTTTCTACATATAGGGTTGGCTATACGTGGTAAAGGGGCTGGAAACCACGTACATACGCGGCTGTTGAGTGTAACGGCTTGCACCATCCACGAATCCTATGTAGGTGGAAGATTCCATTGACATCTGCCACAAGAAATGGAAACTAATCACAAACCCGATCACGATAAACAAGACCTAACTATGCAAAACAGTTGTACAATAATATACAACAAACAGCCTTGACTAAAGATCATGCATAGTATTTTTTGAGGTAGAGCCCATTTCTAGGCTCCGCCAAGACTGTCCCTTCGTAATCCAATAACTCGTAGGCACCCTTCTCTAACACACGCTTGACCACGCCACATAGGATTGAACTTCCCTGCCCCCAAGGGTTCTTTCGATTGATCCCACAAAAGGACCAAGTCTCCCTCACTAAACACTCTCGGACGAACAGACTTATCGTATTGGGCCTTTACGCGACG
>LPNX010546528.1:199642-224925 GCA_001517045.1 Pseudotsuga menziesii | reverse complement strand
TCCTCAACAACAAGTAAACAATACAAGCATACTATATTTCATGGTTTTAGATCTATTCTAGCATATATAATCAATAATGTATAAGCATTTGACATATTCTAATGGATACAATATTCATTCAAATACACATTACTAGACAGGAAAAGATATTTCTATTAATATGAATCAGAGATTACAAGTGACAACCTTTGACGGCACATCTGCAAACCGGAGAAACTGAATCCCCCACTTGGGCCTCCACCACCTCAATCCTCCATCACTCCGATAGCAAGCTTACTAGCAAAAGGCAAGCTTGGGAAGAACACAACAGTGCTCCAAGGGACAAAGGGATGCAGACTCAAGCATAAGTTCTGGCAACAATGGACTATAGTTTCAGTACTCTCAATTCTCTCTTATGCTTTCAATCTCTCAAGGGTTCCTTATATAGCTTTTCAAAGGGATACTGAAAGGTTGAATCCGTGCGATCTCAAGGCATATGGAAGGCCAAGAGTCATATGAGTCGGATCCAAGTCAAGGAATGCTCCAAAGGATTTTGGATTATGTACACATCCCGATGTACGCGACTATAGAGGGAATATCCGCGTATGTATGCGGTTATCGGGGAAAATGCCGCGTATATCATTTTTCTAATGTTTTTAGGGATGGTCAATGATACATCAAAAGACAAAAAGTGGTCCATAGGGGCTAATGAGTCTGCAGCGGGATAGGGGAAGGCCATACAATATGTGATTCACCTAGTGTGGTGAAATCCGCTATAACAGTTCCTTTAGAAGGTTCACATCATTAGGTATGGATCTTGCTTCCTTGACATGTTCAAGGATGGAAACCAAAGCCATAACCACTAAAAGAATCTTCTAGGAATCAAGATACATACTTTGAGGATTCACCAATTATGAATGAGTCCTCCTACCACTACACATAGCTATATAGTTCATATTTAGCTTATAGTTGGGGATATAGACATTTTTTGGATGTTTGGAGAACCGATCTAGTATCTCATGATATAGAAATCATCAAAGAATGATACCTAGGCCTTGATTCCTAAGGGAAGATTCTAGGGATCGAGAGCCATGATCAAGGCCTCAAACCACAATACTTCACCTCTACTATGGATGCATGTCCTCTAAATGGGGATAGGATTGGAATTAAGAGGTTTTAATCCCCATATATAGGTGTTGGATCTAGATGAGGTAAATCTTTAGATGATATTTGGTCTTCTACTCAAGGTATGGGGTTTATCAAGAGGATTTTGGTACAATTTTAAATGGGTCATGAGTCCTTGACACCGTTTAAGGAGGAAACATTAGCATTTGACCATAACAGAATCCTTGATTGCTTGATGGACATGAATAAAGTTGAGTAGATATTTTTTTATTCAAAGTAATTATCTCAAGGAAAACCCTCAGTCACTTCCCCTCTTTTCAAGGATGGTACTGAGGGTAAACTCTAGATTCCTAAGAAACAAACACCGCCTTTTAGATAACAATACCTAATATTTTGCATGTATGTCTTTTTTCTATATTTTTCTTTCTATAGCTTTCATGAGAGACATGACCACCTCATTGTTCTTGTATTATAAAATTATTAAGACCAAATATATAAGAAAACAAATAATTATAACCAAAATTTCATTAAAGATAACTATAAAAAATAATTACATAAAATTAAAAATAAAAAATATTTACAATTTAACATTACCTTTACCACAATACATTATGATGCCTCGACAAGGAGGTGTGCAAGGTGGTGCAGAAGCTTAGCAAGGTCGTGGCTGACGAAGCAACAAGTTAGTGTGTAAGGTGGTGTGGAAGCTTAGCAAGGAGGTGGATGATGGTGCAAAAGCTTAGCACGGTCGTGGATGAATAACAATGAGCCAATAATTCAATGTTCATTGTATGTTCATTTAATGTTGGGCTCATGAACCCAACATTTCGTCACCGACTCAGCAATAACACCCTATACATTTTAGCCAACAACGTGGAGGTTGATATTTTATGAACTTAGGATAAAGGCATTGCACAAAATCAAGTCTATAAAAAGTTTGGTTAAAATGAAAAAAAGTTGCAAACAAACAATCGGTCAGTACTAACTAATATGTGGTCAATGCTGAAAAAAAAAACAATATACACTTCCTATCAGCAAGTATAATAAGGTTCTAGTGGTTGAATTTTGACCATATAAAGTTACCCATCCAACTATTGGAGACGTAAACCATATAAAGGTTCTAGCTCCTCCATTTGGTATTCAAGAAACCATAGTAGTAGCTGACTAAAGAACCTAGCATCTCTACCTCTCAAAAGTAACCTAAAACTTCTTTCCAACATTCCTAGCTCATAGAAGCTTTTGTCTTATGTGGACATGAAAAACAAAGGAAAAATGTTTCCACTAGTACAAGCAACGACTCGTTTCCCTCGCCACCAATCGCAATCCATTGGTTTCCTCTCACTGTCACATTGAATTTACATATCTCCCTTTTCAATTCCAGTTGGTGTTCTTTCTGAACCTCATCCACTTTTGTTGTCAATACTTCCATCGTGACAGGGAGTAAGCTTCCTCACATTTATTCCTTGTTAAACTTTAAAGTTTGATATTTTAAATATAAACTTCTATAAAATTGTTGAATCTCAAAAAAAATAAAAATTCAATGTACAAGTGTATCAATTAATAATGTCATTAAACCTTCAATTTTTGTAGATTATGGAAAGTGACAAATTTAAAATTGTGAAAATACATCAACATCTAGTTGGCACACGAGATTTGAAAAAAGTTAAAAATATTTGAAAGCTCCATAAAAGACATAAACATCTAATTGACATCTCACATTTAAGAAATGTTCAAAAGATGCCAAAGATCATAAAAGACATGAACATCTAATTGACATCTCACATTTAAGAAATGTTCAAAAAAATGCAAAAAATCCATAAAATTTCATCGAAAGTTTTGAATTAAGGAGAAATCATGATTATAAATCCCACGAAAAGTAGTACTGTTTGAAATGATTTTCAATTTCACTTTTAAATATAAGTTTCACAAATTAAAAACTAATCATAGTTAACCTATGGTGCATCTGTAACGAAGACAACAGCCTCTGTAACAAAGCCAAAAAAACAGAGGAGGAGAAACTCAATATTTTTCATAACAACAATTTGAAATAAGAATTTCTAAAGGAGAAATATTTAGAAATAAGAATTTCTAAAGGAGAAATAAGAATTTCTAAAGGAGAAAGGATGTCCAGAGGCTGCCATGGGAGGACTTCCTCACGCACAAGAATTGAAAGGCTCGGAATGGTGAAAATAGTGCTCCGACAGGGCATTACGAATGCCCAGGATCAACCACTCAAAGAATTAGGTAGGGTTTTAACTATTTTCTTAAATTTTTTGCAAAAATATCCTTAGTATTCTACAATTTTACTGTGGTAGTTGGAAACCTTATATTTACTTTTTTGGCCTACGTATGTGAAGATACAACATTTTGAATTTGTGGGTTTCTATTTAAGTAGTTGAATTGGGGTTATTTTTGGGTAATTATTTTTAATTATGGCTTCACATTTGTTTAATATTTTTGCAAAATTCATAATTGTTGAAGAATAACCTTTCACCATGTAATCCTGATTAATGAATTTGAAAGATTTATGTTTTGAAGTCCAAAAAGTTGGAAGGATTTATTATCTTGTTTAATGCATCTTAATTTTATAAACTTTTTTAATGTGTCTAAATTCGTGAAAGGATCCTTGTTTGAAGGTGGTGGACTCTCTTTTAATTGATGTTAATGTCTAGAATAATTATAATTTGAAGGCTTTATGATATGTTTTAGTCGATTTAGATTCTTTGAGTAATCATCAGAGCTTGAATATTAATTATGTAATCTGTCTCAATATTTAATATGAATTTTTTATTTTTTTTTATTGAAGGTTTTTTTTAATCGATTATTTTGTGGAAACTTTGAATTTTTTTTTGTTTTTAAACAAAAATCGTTAAAGAACTTTTTTATAAAATGAAATTTGGATTTAGACTGCTCCAAAAGAAAGACCACTTCTATGCTTCCTTGTGCGTCTTTTTCCAATCTATTTTTCCATAATAATTTATTTTATTTCTATGATCTAGTTTTTTATATTTTTCAGTCAAAAAAATTAGTTATAAGAATTTTACTGCCAAGCTTTTAAAATCTTTATAAAAAAATTTAACGTTGGTTTTGAAAGGTCAATAATCTGAGCACTGCACTTAAAAATTTTAATAAAAATTTTCAATGTTGGTTTTGAAAGGTTGATAATCCTTGTGCTTAAAGGGCCTTGCACATTTCTACCATGAAAAAGAATATGCGTTTGATGATTATTTGAAATCTCTTCTAGCATTGAATGTTTTTTTACAGGCCCAACAATATTATGTTTCCCTAGAAAACTACCTGATATGTTATGAGTAGACCATTTAGCTTTAGAATCATCAAGGATATTTGTCAAATCTGCTAAGGCACACCCTCAAATGTTATATGTGATCTATGGAGTTTTTTGTTTATAATAAGAATGATAATCTGATTTATGGATTTTTCCATCAACAAATTTGGAAGAAAAAAATATTTAGAAACACAACATTCTTCTCTGGATCTAAATAAACCCCAATTTCACCTTTGAGTCAATAATGTGCATCGAGTTTCTTCTTTTAAGTGCCAATTATGGAAGTTGTAGTGGAGATCTAACCTTTGGATGTCACATTTTGGTAGTATATGATGCCATGAATATATTATCTATATTTAGTGGCAAGTTGAAGTTGGGAATAAGTGTAATATAATCTAGGTTTTACTTTGGTTAATGGTGAAAGAATGGGTCCACACTCTACAACTACCAAGCGGGGAAATTAATTGCAAAAGATTGAATTAAATTTATATTAAATTTCTGAAAAATTAATTGCAAAAGATTGAATTGAATTTATATTAAATTTCTTGATTTCACATGGACTAGAATCTCTCATTAAAATTCCTCAAGTACATCTAGAAAGGAGTTTAAAATCGGTTCCAGAAAATACCGTCCACTATGATAGTTGACAGTTATTCATGGATAAATTTTTATAGCCATTAATAATAATGTTCTTTTTACCGTCATTAGTAATGATGCTCCTGTTTTCGAGTTTCAGTGGTGCAGCATGTCATTGCTCCATTTTGTTGATAAAGAGACTTTTTTACATCCAAAATTCATTTGTATATGCTCAATACAATAAATATTGACCTTCGGCGTTATGATTGTGAGATGCATTAGAAACACTTTTAATGAAATCTATATATATTATTAAAAAATATTAACGCATTAAAAAATTGTTATGTGATGCCTCCCCCATCTAATTGTGGAAAATTATGACGTTGATTTCGGGAAAGGTTTGTTAGGAATTGGGATCTGTCTTGTCTTTAATATTTAACTAGCATTTGCATCAAGAGGTGTAAAGAAACGCCGAGGGGGTAAAAATATTGTGTCTTTCCGTAAGCCAATCTTTGTGACTTTGGTACTTGGTGCATTATGCATTTCCATAGGGTTGTATCTTAGTAACAGTGATTATAATAATTTCAGCAAGAAATTGGATTGAATTTAACTGACTTTTTTTTCGATTTCTGAAATCCCGAATCGAAATCGGAATTGAGAATTCAAGAAATTATTTGAACAAAAACCTAAGTCTGATCTTTTCAATATCTGAAGTGGGAGTTGCCACATGGATTTTGATTGAATAATTGTTTTTCAATTTGCGATTTGTCTAGATTTCTTATTTCGAACATATAAATATTATGATAGGACATTTATGAATTTTGATTTGTGTACAATCAACTTTGGTCCGCTTTTCGATTTTCGATTTCCTATATTTCTGATCTTGGTTCATTTGTTCAATTGTAGAATTTTTCTTTTCCATATTGGAAAGTGGAGATTCCACATGGATTTTGACTAAATGATTATTTCCCTATTTGTGATTTGTCTAAAAAAATTATTTCCTATTTAAGCATTATATACTTTAAACTTTAATTTGTGTACAATCAATATAAAAAAAATTGAATATTGTGGTTAGGTGAATATTAAAGAAAACAACATGATATTACAAAGAGCAGAAAGGTGAAATAATCTAAAAATCAGAAATGTGAATGTTTGGTGTTTGGTTGAACTTATCCATTGATCGAGAGGAAATATACGGTAGAGGAACTTTTGTCCTTGTAGATGGAATATTAAAGCGTTGAGGTTAAGATTTTCCAGTTTGGCGAGAGTTTTTTACTGTGTATTTCCTGTGTCTGAGCGCGTAGACTCGTGATTTTGACAATCAAAAACTCAAGTTCCCACATGGATTTGACTGAATGATTGTTTCCCGATTTGCGATTTGTCTAAATTTCTTATTTCTGACATATAAATATTATGATAGAACATTTATGAATTTGGATTTGTGTACAATCAACTCTGATATTTTCAATTTCCTAAACCCTCAATCGAAATCAAAAGATCGAGAATTGGATATTGGACTTTAGGTTATTTTTCAAGTAATTTCCCGGTTTCCCGATTTCTAAATACCTATATTTCGGATATTCGAAATGGGCAATATCGTTTTATATTTTAATAATGTTGATTTGTTCAATTTTATACTTTTTCTTTTTCATATCAGAAAGTGGGTTTCACACATGGTTTTTGACTGAATAATTGTTTCCCGATTTGCAATTTGTCTAAATTTCTTATTTCAAACATATAAATATCATGATAGGACATTTATGAAATCGGAAATGTATGAGACAACAGAAAGGGATTAGCATCGCAGTCAAGAATTAATATGTATCATATTTAAGCATTATGTAATTTAAACTTTAATTTATGTATAACCAATATAAAAAACAAAAAAAAGGTTTGATTAAGTGAATATTAAAGAAAGTAACATGATATTATAAATAGCAGAAACGTTAAATAACCTAAAAATCGGAAATGTAAATGTTTGGTGTTTGGTTGAACTTGTCCGTTGATCCATAAGAAATATATGGTCAAGATTATTTTTGCCCTTCTAGATGGATTTTTAAAGAGTTGAACTCAATATTTTTCAGTGCGGCCAGAGTTTTTACTGTGTGGGTAGACTCGTAATTTTGACCTGTAAGTTTTTACTGTGGGCATAGTAAATTTAAACTCTCTATTGTTTTTAGAGATGGTTGCTAAAATTCAATCAGAGAAGGTATCTGCTATGACCAGGGATACTATATCTAAAACGACTCTTCAAGAGTAGAAAATCAAAGATCCCAATGTCGTTGTTTTCAGTGACACGAATGGGTATGTGTCTAACTGCTCAGACGTGGACTGGTGTAGACTTTATTCTATTTTTGATAGCGATGATTTTTCCTCTGCTACTAATGACCAACATTTTTACATTAGCATACACAATTCTCAACTCCATTGCATTACGGCGAGACCTGCTTTTATGCCTTACACAGACCCTATTAAGTGGGCATTGGATCACGTTGATCTTAACCAATGAATTTTTAATGATATTGATAATGTCTCTATTGCTTCGTTTGCACCAGAAGTGTTTGCTAGGGCTTATCGTTTGAAAACTCTCAAGCAGTTTTTTTCAGGGAATTTTTTCAACGAATTCCTTTCCAAATCGAAATATGGAGAAGTGGTGAAATGTTAGCTAGAAGACCCAACACTAGTGATTTCTGTTTTACTTTCGGCATATCCACTTTCTTGGTTTAGAGAGCCTTTCTCATTGCTGGCGGCCATGGTTTGCAAGTTATATGGTTTACCTAACTGTTCCTTATTAAAAAAGAAATGGGTCCCTATGGCGAACCATGTTTTGCTTACAGGTGATTCATTCTACTAGGCAGAAATTCTATTTTGCAATTTGCAGGGGGGGAATTGAAAAATATCAGAGAACCTCAGGGAACCAGAAACCCTCTTTCTACATGTCAGGGTACATTATGGATGCATTTTGTGCGTGTTCCTGTTTCCCGGAGCTAAATTGGGATTGGAAGGAGAAATGTCCACCTGTTCATATATATTGCATTGATATGTGGGACGGCAATTTCATACCTCATGTTAATGAGCTCTGTGACTTGTTTCTCGGGTCAATGTACTGTAATATTTTTAAATTTGATGCTCCTGCATTTTCTGAAAAATCTAGGGAACTTATTTCTTTTTATGGCGACTGGTATGTAGGAGAATATTTCTCTTACATAAGGATTTGGGGCAGCAATATAGTGCACTTGCTTCTGAGAATTGTTCCATACCGAATGGTGTTTCATGAATTTTCCTATCAGATTGTGATTAATGGGGCTTTCCCCAAGTTGACAAAACATAAGAAGAAGGGTTGGCCTAAATTTCTTGTGAATCTTGGCAATCTTACGGTACAGAATGTTGCTCATGTGTTTTTGTTGGGAAATGATATTTCTGTTATGAGCTTAGGAGAAAGGGGCAATTGAGCTCTTCTCTTACAGCAATGGAAGATATGTCGGAGAAAGGGGCAGAACTCAAAAGAAATTTTGAAAAAGTCACGTCTGAATTGCAATCTGAGATAGAGTTAACTAAAGTAAATCCTAAAAGGTTGAGGAGTGTAGCAATTTCTGAAGAGGCTCAACTGCCAACAGCATGGACAAAAGAAAAGTTGATTTCTTCGGTATCAATTTGCAACAAAGAAGAGAGGCTTGCTCAATAATGTTGGATGTCAGATATAGCTGTACAAGAATATTCTATACAAAATGTAAATTTTTATTGTCAGCTCAGATTGAGAGTCATGATACGAATGTGGAAAAAGATGTTGAGGATGTTATGACTACCGTTGTGTCATCTATCCCCAATATCTAAAGGTTTTCTAGTATGTTAGGTACATCATCTTTGCAGCATTATTTTTTCGAGGTAAATTTGTCATCAATAATGGTAGCTACTATTAGTATGTTCACCAATTCAAATTATTCACCTATTCATAGTTTCGTTTCTTTTTTTTCATCGGCTCAACTTATCACTACATGCTAGTATGACATTCCTTTTGTTTGTATAACTCTTCCTGAAAAGAAGGATTTTTCTATATGTGATTCTTTTACATCAATCACTTTTACCTCTGTTTCTTGTCCTATGAATATTGTCGATGTTAGCATGGATATTCCTTTAAATCGTGTTGATGTAATTGTAACTTCAGAATGTATTCATCTGTATATCTTATGTATTGTACCCTGATGTTTATTCCGGGATGTGTCTATAATGTACTTGAGTCATTTCATGCCCCGATGTTCCTATCAGGAGGTTCTATAATATAAACAAGTCATGTCAAGTCATTGTGGGTAACCCTCCTATTGGTCAAGGGTTAAATTCCCCGCAGTTGTGGGGCCCTAGGGCTATTAGACTATCCTAGAGAAGTCAACCCTAGGTGAGTCATTGTAAGTCGAGGAAATAGTCCCCACCATTGTGTTAAGGATAAACCTCCTTGTTGGTCGGAGGAGGAAAAGTCCCCACAAGTTGTGGGGCACTAGGGTTATTAGACACTCCTAGAGATGTCGGCTCTAGTAAGTAATTGTTAAGTGAGGCCGACATGTTGGAGTGGGTTTCAAGTGAATGAAAGAATATAAATAGAGAGTGATTCTCTCTATTTATCACACACACTCACTCATTGGGGTGCATGAGTGAGAGGAGAAGTTGTTGGGATAAGAGAGAGACTGCTGCTGTCAGGAGATCATCCTTATGTTTTCAGGTTTTACTTTTGGTGCTGATTCTATCTATGAGGAAGTTGAGGGGTTTTTTTTTTATGGTTTCCCTGAGGAAAATTCTTTGTGTCTCTTGTCTCTTGTGTTTTATTGCTGTGCAAGTTTATTCTCTCAGTTAAAGATCCTAAGATCATAATGCTAGTTGAATGATAAAAATATAACATGATATCAGAGCTAACCTGAGAAGAAGACATTGTGCAGCTGCAGAAGCTAGGGATTCTTATGTTTTGGGTCTCTCTCCACAATCCATCAGCAAAAGTATGATATGCTGACTCTCCATTGAAGGGCGCATATTTCTGTTGAAGCGGAATTCGATTCCGAGCATTTTCAGTTTTCGGTGCGAAAATTAGGGCTTTCTACAGAAGGGAATTTTTGAGTGAACCCAGCATAGGATTTTTCTCCTCCTCAAAATCTAAGTTTAGAGACCTAGATCAAGATGTTTGGTTGGGTGAAACTCTGGGAAAGTCAAACCCTAGTTTGACCCCGAGCTGGAAAAACCCTAAATACTAAAACTGATAAGTTTTGGTACATTCGCTATATCTTGAGATTGGAGACGGCTCAGGAGATAAAAATTGTAGAGGCTGAATATAAAATCCTGATGTGCTTTGTATCCAAAATTCAGCCTCATATTCACTATATTCTGGGAGATATGATCCCTCCAAGTTAGGGTTACAACCTCTTCTAGAATTCATCCCTAAACAAGACACCTGGGGATCATTTCTATATCTTAGGATACAACGGTCCAAATGAAATTTATAAAGATGTTCCAAAAATGGCACGGACTTTAATTTCTGTGGTCCAAGTTTCAGACTCAGAAGATGAACCAGTGACACGTGGAAGTCCATACAACTTCACTGTTCTGAACAGTCCTGTAACAGGTCACTTTGGGAAAATTATCATAAGTCCCAATTGGTGAAACCAATTCTAATGAAACCTATGGTGTTGGATCAGGGACATGCGAGGCTACCTTAGTGAGAAGTTTCAGACTCATAGGAGTAGTAATTTTGGAGATACCGCAGAAACAGTAACAAGCATTTCTGCAGAATAAAGTGGAAAACTAGGGCTTCCTGTTCTGGAAGCTTCCCTCCACTGTTTTTAGAAAAGGAGTACATTGGACAGCTAAACTTGAATAGATCTATATTTATATCCAATCAGATATTAAATATTCCAAGTTTTTAAAATTACAGTTTCTATGACAAAACCTAGATCAGCTAGCTCTGGAACCAGGACGGACACCTCAAATCGGTAAGATCTAATCTTTTGCTATTTGCATTTGAGGTTCTCATTTCAAAATGATCTATCACATCAGCTTGATGATAATATTGGTAAATTTGACAACTTCCAAGCATGGAAGTATTTTATCTCTCTAAAGAAAATGAATTGGAGACCTACATGAGTAAAGAGGTTCCAGTTCCAGAGGGAGATGAGGCTAAAAGCCCTACACAAGAAGAACTTGGTACAGGCCAAGAAGATCATTGTTGATTCAATCATGAATCACCTTGTACCAAAATTGTATTCCCTAAAGACACCAAAAGAAATGTTGGACCAAGCTATTTTAAGGGAAGAACATAATTCGGAATATGACCTTAAGAAACCAGTTGAAGAATGTGAAGATCCAGGATGCAAAGACCATACAGTCATACTTTACAAGGGTCTCTCAAATCAAAGAAAAACTTTGAGGTAGTAAAAGAAGAAGTGGAGAATGCAGAAGTTGTGATAACCACCTTGAATGGCCTACCAAGATCATGGGATTCATTCATTCGAAGAATGTGTGCGAGAAGGAAGTGATTACTTTCAGCAGAATCTAGGAAGAAGAAGCTCAACTAATAATAAGAGAAAAGAATATGTGAGCAACTGAAGATCAAGCTCTCACCATCCAAAGAAGATCCCTCAAGCAATGAGGAATATGAAGAACTCGACTCTTGAAGAATCTCTTATCCACCTTAGCATTTGGATAATAAATGATGATATTATGAATGAAGAAGACGATGAAGATGTAGGCTCAAGAAGGAGTCTACCCACAAAACAAATAAAGATAAGTATTCAATTGTCATTTCATTGTTTTGTTATGCATTTGTTTATATTTAGTTAATGTATTATGCATGATAGAATGTTTACATTAATGATAGTATACTACTAATATGCATGTGATGGGTAAGTAGCTCATTGTGCTATACAACTCTCCATTGCTACTTATCTAGAATGAAACCTCTTTTCTGACATATTGGATTAGTGCACAATCTCAATGTTGTCCTGGTAGAGATGGAACGCATCTAGAAAATTTTCCGTGAGATATGGATGAATGTTGTATTGGCTGAAGTAGTTGCATGATCATATATTTATGCATAAGAATTTGCCAGTATGAATATTCCTTATGAAATGTTTCTAACCATACAAATGCATTTGACTTGTAGGAAAGATCGCATACATAATCGCTTACAAGAAAAGAAGATGAGACTTGTTCCAAAGAACAAGTAACAACAATTCAAGATGAAAAATAATATGACGAATGCAGTGACATCATTGATGTAGAACCTTCCAAGAAGAAAGGGAAGAACAGTTCAAGAAGAATGATGTCTAGAATGCAGTATCGATACATGAAGGAAAGTTCATAGTTCCATCATGCAGTATATGGAAACATCATGGGATACAAAGCAAGATTCGTAGCATGAGGCTTCTCACAAAAAGAAGGCATAGACTACGAAGAGACATTTGCAGCCAGTTGGAGTTGAGACGCATGACAAGTAGAATCATGTGTGCAAATAAAAGAAGTCCCTGTACGAGTTCAGAAGACACCCATGAGATAACACATACATGAGGAGCTTGATGAAGATCTGAACCTGTGCTACAAGGTTGATAGAGGATGACCAGCTCACAGAGGGGTGTGAGAAGAACTTTTGAAAAAGTTCAAGATAGAGGATATTGGTATCCAGTGATACTAGATGGATACATAGAATAATAGTAGTAGAGGAAGCTACTTGTCACTCCAGTATAGAATGTTTCAGTGCATAGAGTACGGAAGTGTTATAGCGGATTTCACCACTCTAGGTGAATCACACTTTGTATGGCCTTCCCATGTCCTGCTGCAGACTCTTTAGACCCCATGAACCATATTTTATCCTTTGATGTTACCTTGATAATCCCTAAAAAACTATATAAAAGATGATATATGCAGCTTTTTCCCCGATAACCGCGTACATACGCGGGTTTGACCCATATAACTGCGTACATCGGGATGTGTGCATAGTCCAAATCATTTTGGAGTTTTCCTTGACATGGATCCGACTCATTTGACTCCTGGCCTTCCATATGCCTTGAGATCGCTTGGATTCGACCCTTCATTATCCCTTGTGAAGCTATATAAGGAACCCCTTGGTACATTAAAGGCAGATAGAGAGATTGAAAGCAACGAAACTATAGTCCATTGTTGCCAAAATTTATGCTTGAGTCTACATCCCTTTGTCCCTTTGGAGCACTGTTGTCTTCTTCCGAAGCTTGCCTTTTGCTAGTGAGCTTGCTATCTAAGTGATGGAGGATTGAGGTGGTGGAGGCCCAAGTGGGGGATTCAGTTTCTCCGATTCATAGACGTGCCGTCAGAGGTTGTATCTATCTTGTAATCTCTGATTTATATTAATAAGAACTATCTTTCCTTGTCCAATGATGTGTATTTGATTGAATATTGTATCCATTGGAATATGTCAAATGCTTGTACATTATTGATTATATATGCTAGAATAGATCTAACACCATGATATATAGTATGCTTGTATTGTTTACTTGTTGTTGAGGAAGTATTATATCATTCAAGCTGAAGATTGGAAAGCTCAATGGGGATCTACTTCAACCGTCTGGAATAAGGTACGAGGTCTGATCCTTTAGTGTTAGACATTTTATTTCTATTGCATATTGGGAAAGATTGATTTCTGGAATCAAAGCTGTCTGTTGTGGTACCCCAAGCCATAGGAATTTCTCTCCGTAACAGAATTGGTGACTCTGCTGGGGAAATTCCTTGTTTTTATTTGGGGGTTTTTATCGGCACAATGGGCTTGATATTATTGACTTGCTCTTTGTTTCTCCTTGTTTCTGTGTTGCATGTTATAGTATGTTCATCCATTGACACTCCCCTTTATTTGTTTGACCTGTGGCCTACTTTTTACCACTGCCTTCTCTGTATACGCAGGTTTTTGGCCAAAAGTCACGTATACACTCAGGTTTTTGGCCAAAAGTCGCGTACATACGTAGCTGTTCTTTATACAGTCGTGTACATCCTCCCTTTTCACGAGTTTGATGTTGTGGGAATTTGCTGGGTGGGTTGTGAGTGTGGTTGGGTCTTCCTTGGGTCTGATGTTGTATGTTGGATGCTTCTTTTGTGACCAAAGATGTTGGGGCACGTACTCTAAGGACTATTAGTTTGGGTAACTTCGCGGCTGTTTGTAAGCGGAGTTATGGGTCAAAATAGTCTTAGGGGTGTCAGGGCAAGTCAAAACCCCCTTTTTGTAATAAAACCGTGGTTTAAATCCAAGGTTTAGGGTTTTTGGGTGCCCATGGTTTAAAGCCATGGTTTTGTAATAGCACGATGTATAAATAGGTATTGTTGTAAATAAGAAAAGGTTAGGTTTTATGATGTAAGAAAGAAAAAGGCAAAGCTAAGGTTGATTTTGTAAAAGAAGGTTAAGTCCCAGCTGTGTGCGTGGACGACCTCTGCAACTATGTGCGCAGAGGGTTTTTGTAAGAAAGATTGAGGAAAGACCTGCAGTTGTGTGTGCAGGGGCCTGCTGCTGTGTGCATGGCTTTTTAAGGATTGAAGGGATCTGCAGCTGAGTGCGCAGATCAAACTATGGTTTTGTAGCAAGTTGAATAGAACACAGTTTGTGGACGTAACACCTACACTGGGGGTGAACCACGTTATATCCGGTGTTGTGGTTTCTTGTGTTGTTTCTGTTTCTGTTGTCTTTTATGCATTAATAACTGTATATATCTGATAAGTTAGATCGCTGCTAATATTTAGCTTCGCTGTGAATTCCCTGTAGTGGGTTGAGCAAGTCACGACTGTTTATTTATCTGCAAAGTTGTATTGAATGAATGGTAAAGCTTTATAAGTACTAATTAATAAGGATATTAAAAGGCTAAGGTACAGTAATTCCCCTCTCTGCTTGCAGAAACCTGATTTTGCGGCACCCCATAGCTGTTTCGGGTGAGACTGCAACCTGCGCGTAGGTTGTTGCCGAAAGGGCCAACACTGTGGGTCTTTTGTTGGTGCGACACTAAAGGATTAAACCCGGGTCTGCCCTATTTCCCAACAAATTGGTTTCGTTGCCGGTTGAACTCAGTTCCTGCTCAAGAGGGGTTTACATTGTACCTCAAGGGCTATGTTCTGGAGGCCCTCTGTGAAGGAAATCGGTGATTGGTTTGCTGAGATCTGTTTGAAATTTGTGCAGCAAGAGAACACCAATCCGCGGTGTAGTGCAAGTGACTTTTTACAAAGGTATGTTTTTTTGTGATACTTATGAAATTTTCTTTGGTAGTATCCACATAGAGTTGCACCAGTGGTTGTCTAGGTTAACAGAGAGAAGGACGAACTTCCAAGCTCGACGGGTTCCCGCATGGACTCTGGCGAGGGTCAATTTTGTGCAACACGTCAACAACGAGGTATCCCACGCTGTTGATTTTTGGACAACGCGAACGTTGGAAGCCTTTGTGACAGAGTTTGCCATTGACACAAGCACTTCTTTCAGCAAAGCGGAACGATAGTTTTTTAAAGGCCCCCGTGGTAAGTTTTTAAATTCCTTAAGCTTGAAAATTAAAATACTATTGGTTGAAAAGGGTATATTATTATTTGAATCAGACTGTTAGTACTAACATATGTTTGCAAGTGAGAATACCTTCGACGCGCAAAGTGGGTTGCCGCAAAGTGCGCAAAGGTCCAAAAGAGATTTTGAGTCCTACTCCTCAGGTCAGACCACCGCACCTCCCCTTGCAAACCCTCAAAAGCTAGACCCCGAGGGAAACCCTCCCGTCACCCCACAACGTCGCTTTGTTTCCCCTAAAGTTCGGCCATAGTGTGACAGGAAACCGAGTCCGAGTATTCCGGCCACAGGTCAATCTGCCCCCATAAACCCCCCCCATCAATGTCTTATCCTCCTCCCAAACCTCCCCGAACCACCATGGCCCACCTCGCTGATGACATTAAGCTACCCATCTTCAAAGGAATGGGATTCGAAGATCCAGAACAGTTCTGGTTTTTATGTGAGGCCGTCTGGAACGCGAAGAGTATTACAGAACTGGATGTGAGAACCGCACAGCTCATTACTTCCTTTCGCGACCGGGCTTTGACTTGGTTCATGAAATTCTCCAGTAATCAGCACCCCACTTTGGATGAAATCAAGGTAGCCATCACTAAGGAATTTAAGAAACCAAAATCAGAATCACAGAGCATCACTGAACTCAAAGAGATTCAACAGAGGCGCGGCGAATCGGTGTGGGACTTTGACCAGAGATTCAAAGTTCTACTAGATCAAGTCAGCTTCACCATTAGTCCTGTGCAGCACAAGGAATGGTTTATTGCAGCATTATTGCCGCATATCAGAACTCCGCTCATGCAACAGAAGGTTGCTGACCAGCCAGAGGCTCTGGAATTCGCAATGAAGCTAGAGACCACCCCTATCGGAGACGATTCTGGTATTGCTCAAATCCAAGCGCAACTGGTGGCGATGGCCCTGGAGCTTCGCGACATGAAGAAGGCTAAAACTAGTCAAGAGGAGGTCTGGTGTATGCAATGTCGGTCCAAGGGTCATGACAGGGATCAATACCCCGTGGCCAGAACTTACCTAAATACGGGCACGCCCAACCAATTCAATCCCGGTGTTCTATACTGTGAGATTTGCCGAACCTCTGGCCAGCACCGCCCTGACCATTGTCATCTTCTTCAAAGATATGTTCAAGTTCCCGAAAACCCCTACTGCCAGTTCTGTAAGTCCATAGGGCATAATGAAGAAGAGTGTCGTAGTTACGACCTTATGCGAGAGCGCACCTCTGACGCTTACCGAGTACACAATGAGGCCCAAAATAATGATGGCTATGGTTACCACAGCGGTGCCTCAGGAAGAGGTGTTTTTGGCGGTCGTGGCCGTGGCGGGATGACCGAAAGAGGGAGAGGTCAGGTTGTGTGTTACAATTGTAACCAAGTTGGCCACTTGGCTCGGGACTGTCGGAACCCCACTATAACCTGTCGGTATTGCCGCGCAGTGGACCACGTGATTGAACAGTGCCCCCAGCTCCTCACAAAGATTCAGGAGAACAACCGTGGCCCTATCTCCAATATTCAGTTGATTTCCATTGAGCAAAGACCTGCCGCAGCCCTCAATGTGGTCACCCGAAGTGGAGCAACGACGCATATTCAAAGCATGCCCAATCAACCTGTCGCGGTGTGCGCATGTAAGACCCCCGGGGATGTCCCAGCCCTTCACCCTGCAAAGGACCAAGCACCATCCCAGGAGGCCCATTGCGATATTATTGACCCTGGCGCAGCATAAGTACCTACGCGGCAACCTCAGCAAGCTTCGCAGCCACAAGGGTCCTCGACGGATAAAGTAAGTACACTATCCTCTTTCTTGCAGAGCTGTATGAAACTCTTGCGGAATCAGAATGCTTTAAAAGAGCTGCAAAAAGTTCTTGCTGTCATAGACCCTCAGAGAGGAATTGATTAGGAAAAAACTGTTAGTCGTGTCCGACGAACGGGAAGAGAAATGAGATTGAACGTTCAAATAGGGGAATATGATATGACTGATGTCATTTTGGATCTTGGATCAGACTTTAATGTCCTACCCAAACAGACTTGGGGACAAATGGGAAAGCCTTCCCTGGTTTGGTCCCCTATACAACTGCGACTAGCTAACCAGCAAAGGATTGTACCTCTCGGGCGACTTCTTAGTGTTCCAATAGACATTGATGGGGTCAATACTCTAGCAGATTTTGAAGTTATTGAGATCATTGATGACAGCAACCCTTATCCAGCCCTGTTGGGAATTGAGTGGGCCATGGCCAATGCTGCAATTATCAATCTTAAGAGGAGACAGATGACCTTCAAAGGAAATGGTCTGCGCGTTATCATACCCCTCGACCCATCCCAAGGAGAAAGATATACAGAACCACTCAGAGATGAAGGGGAGCAGGATACTCTAGACTACATCTACAACATCACAGCCAAGGACGCAGATTATGTCGAGCCTGATGCTGATGGTGTAATCGATTGGCAATGTGATAGCTCCTGCATGTCTGATTCAGACGATGGTCTAGAGAACTGGCAGAATCGACTGTATGAGCTACATGGCCACAGATTCGTACAAATCACTCAGTCTCTTAGATGCCTTAGTGCACAGCCTAGAGGGTTGCCTGCATATGTTGGGATGACAAATTCTGAAGAATTTATTACACATGTGTCCGACCGAGTACCCCAGTCACAAAACACCCCGACTCTGGAAGCAGCACTAGGAGCTACAACAGCATGGAGGACCGATCCTAAAAAGTCTCACCCCAGTCGGGGAACCTGCCAGAAATTCGTGCGCCCCAGATTCATAAGCCAAGCTCACGAGATGCGAAGTAAAGTTAAGGGGCCGAATCACCTTCAGGAACATTTGAAGCAGTACCATACAGCAGGGGAGAACACACCTCGCAAGGATAGGGTGAATAAGTTTGTGCATATCTTGGAACCTATAGTGAAAACTTGGCATATGGAGGTTGAGCTTCGACACAGCACTGTGAGTAGGGATGATCTTGTTGATAGCTTTTTGATCACATTTTCTATTAACAAAAGTGGTCCTATTTTAGATATAGCTTTCCACGACAAGGCAAATGAGGATCACCTAGGAAATGAATACCAAACCAAGGAGCAGAGCCAAGACCCTAGTCCCTCAAACCTAATAGTCCTGTCGCAGACATTACCAGGTCGGGTCAAAGGGCACTATTGTGCCGAGGTTGCTTGTTGTTCCGAAGTTTCAGCCATGATTCTGCCGAGGCCCAGAAACACAGCGAGGCCCAAAATCCGACCATTGGGAAGCAGCCAAATTGGCGGTGGTAGTGCTTTAATTACCTTAAATACCTGTATTAAGAAGATTATCAAAAATCGGGTAACAGTTGGACAAGATTTCCGTAAGATTTGGTGCCTTCAATGCACTGTTCGGCCTGATTTGATTGATGGTGTGTATAAGAAGATGCCTAAGTTAGGTAAAATTGCATTCAACATTTCTTCAAGAATTATGAGTGAAGCCATGACAACTGAACGCGAGATTGATGCTTTGGTCAGAGAATTCGAGCAAGAGGGTCTGATCAACTGCTCTAATTGGCCGCCTGCCCGAGCTCACTGTGAAGACACTTCCCCAGCACCACCACGGCCGATGTAGACACGGTCTGCCAGGAAAAAGTCTAGAACTGAAGTTCGCTCCAAGCGCAACCAAGACCGGCCACAGCAAACAGGGCAAGCACCAGCAGCTCATCCTATGGAGCCCTCTGGTTCTGTACAGGCCCCGGCTGGGGGAAGGGAGAATATTCCACCACCACGACCACCATATCTACCACCTGTTCGCCCAGGTGCCGCGTTACCCCATCGAACAAAGTAATTTACATTAACCACACCCTCGCTGCCACAGGGAGTGCAGTTGATCGGAAGTATGACAGGGAAGATTGATCGGCTTAAGTACAGCGATCACGACACCAATGACCATGGCAAGTTTCCACAATTTGAACCCGCAAAATACATGCAGCACGTAAAGTACCTGGACCCTAAGGTCACACTACTGGAAGTACAACCATGGGCTACGGGACTGGACAAAGATGGCCTACTTAAGATGCTTGACATTCCCCATTTCGGTCATGGCATACATGTGACTGTAGCGGCCAAGCAGTTACTAGCGCTAGTACATGACGGCTATTTATGGATAGGGGACCAGCAAATTCCTATTGACGCCGCACTCATCCATAAGATCACAGGGTTACCCATGGCAGGACCTGATCCGGGAACTGAATTTCCATCCAAACACGATGATATAAGGCTCGCGCAAACCATGAAAGATAGGTTTGGCCTGACAAAAGGGAAACGGGGGTATCACACTTCCACGATTCAGGAGAAGTCCATTCGCTTTGCAGCAGAACTCTTATCCTCCAAACTCATACGGAAATGCAGGCCAACTGAAGTACCTACTTCGGTTATCCGGATTGCTATGAATTGCGCTGAGGGCTATACTTATAATTGGGCTGAATATCTTGCAAAGGAATTCCTGGAGGATTCCCGCGATGCGCAAGAAAAAGGTAGACCTTTTCATTATTCCTGGCTTTTAATCCTTATTGCATTAGTTGGGTGGAAAGAACCCACTGAAGCCCAGTTTGTAGAAGTAAACCCAGGCACGCCAGGGGCAATGCGGTATGCCTCCCTATGGATATCCTCAGATAAGGTCGCTCAGCAGATGACAAACACTGTGTTCGTCTTCTACGCTATGAGTATTCACTATGATATTGTGCGAACACCTCGACTTACCAACGAAGTGTTCTCTCAATACGAGGGCGTCGCGCACTTTAGTGCTGATATGCATCATGTTTTCATTCAAGCTCGTGCAGATCCACAATGGCAATGCTTCAAATTACCATATGTAGTCACCAAACTAGATATCAGGAGGGTAGTTCAGCACTGGCCGGCCGAATGGCTGAAAGATCTAGGAAAAAAACCCTCTATTCCGGTTCCGCCGGCTACCAATATTGGTGCAGGTACCAGTCAGGCGCAGCAGCAAAACCCATTGGAAGATAACGAAGACCTAAGTGATTCGCAGATGGATGACGACGGCCAGGGTGGAGATGGTGAACAGGATGAACAGGATGAACAGGATGAGGAGTCGATCAAGACCATATCAGATGCTAACCCACCAACGAAGCGCAAGTCACCAGAAGTGGCCGAGGTAACCAAGCCGCAGTCCCGCAAAAAGGAAAAAGCATCGAAGGACAAATATATTGAGGAAGAAGCCACTATAAAGCTAGATGAACTGGAGCACGCTCTAGAATAGTCTACGACTGTGCTTACTAAAAAATGGTCAGAGTTTGCGGAACTGCATCTTGCTGGGCTCTCAGGTATCGCAAATAAGGTATCGAAGCTAAAAGAGCTAGCAGCAAAATCAGCACACAGTACTGCGACAAGTAGCACTACAGTACCCACGCAGCAGGATATTAGGCAATGTCCACCCAGAGATCACCAAGGGCAGGTATCAAGTGCAACTCTGATACAGCCTGACACAGATTCCCGACCCCAGATAGGTATGACCGCGGGGCTCGATTATACAAATATGTCTATGTCAGAATTACAACTCTGGCAGCTCGCGATTACAAAGGAGATCCATGCCCAAAACCAATTGTCCCAAACCCAATTGGAAGACACCATCAAACAAAACAAAACCATTGCAGCACACTTAGAACAAATAGCACAACAAAAGAAAGAGGCTGAACATGCAACCACTACGCTGATGCAAGCATTGGATGAGGCATGTCGGAGTCTCTCTGACTTCGACACACATGGAGCAGAGGAACCAGAGCAGAGAATTGCTAAGCTGAGAGACTATGCCCAGCAGTCCCACAGCGAGGTTGAAAGGATGAAGATAGAACACCAACACCAGATTGCAGAACTTCAACTGTGCATTTCTCCTAAGACTCCACCAGAGGTCCGAGAACAGCGCCAGCAGGACATCAAGGCTTCAGTAGCAAAAATATCGGATAATGTGGCCAGCGTCGCAAAACTAATGGAAGACAGCATAGAAGCATGGGTGAACCTACAAGACCATCCAGATGTAGGTAATATCCAGGACACCATCAAGTCATGCCAGGATGAATTAGATGCAGTCAGAGTAGAAATTAAGACACTGCCACCTCTGCAGAAGATGGCTAAAGTGAAGTGCAACAAGGAACTTCAGCAGGAAATCGAGTCCTGCAGGACGAAGGTAACGCTGCTGGAAAATGCGTTACAGCCCCTGGTTGATGAAGCATTAGAATTGAGAAATACTGCAGAAAGCCAGCTCAAACTATTGAAGGCCTATGACACTTTTGCGCAGGAAAGGGCTGACACAGACTCATCTTCAGTATTACAGGAACTGGTGGAAAAGGAGAAAGCCGCCGATGATATACTACACAATCTTACCAGTCGCTTCCATATCCTTGCGCAGAAGATTCTCCCACCAGAGCCCTCGCAGAGTGTCCCGGGACGGGCCACTAGTGAGTCTTAGGGGCCTGTTGGGGTGCGTACTCTAAGGACTATTAGTTTGGGTAACTTCGCGGCTGTTTGTAAGCGGATTTATGGGTCAAAATAGTCTTAGGGGTGTCGGGGCAAGTCAAAACCCCCCTTTTGTAATAAAACCATGGTTTAAATCCAAGGTTTAGGGTTTTTGGGTGCCCATGGTTTAAAGCCATGGTTTTGTAATAGCACGATGTATAAATAGGTATTGTTGTAAATAAGAAAAGGTTAGGTTTTATGATGTAAGAAAGAAAAAGGAGAAGCTAAGGTTGATTTTGTGAGAGAAGGTTAAGTCCCAGCTGTGTGCATGGATGACCTCTGCAGCTGTGTGCGCAGAGGGTTTTTGTAAGAAAGATTGAGGAAAGACCTGCAGCTGTGTGCGCAGGGACCTATTGTTGTGTGCGCGGCATTTTAAGGATTGAAGGGATCTGCAGCTGAGTGCGCAGATCAAACTGTGGTTTTGTAGCAAGTTGAATAGAACACAGTTTGTGGATGTAACCCCTACACTGGGGGTGAACCACGTTATATCTGGTGTTGTGGTTTCTTGTGTTGTTTCTGTTTCTGTTGTCTTTTATGCATTAATAACTATATATATCTGATAAGTTAGATCGCTGCTAATATTTAGCTTCGCTGTGAATTCCCTGTAGTGGGTTGAGCAAGTCACGACTGTTTATTTATCTGCAAAGTTGTATTGAATGAATGGTAAAGCTTTATAAGTACTGATTAATAAGGATATTAAAAGGCTAAGGCACAGTAATTCCCCTCTCTGCTTGCAGAAACCTGATTCTACGGCACCCCATAGCTGTTTCGGGTGAGACTGCAACCTGCGCGCAGGTTGTTGCCGAAAGGGCCAACACTGTGGGTCTTTTGTTGGTGCGACACTAAAGGATTAAACCCGGGTCTGCCCTATTGCCCAACAAAAGACCGCTTTTTCATTGATTTTTCTTTGAAAGTAGTTTTAGTCATTTTTCCTTTTTGTTTTTCCATTAGTGCATTACTCTTTTTTGTCTCGGTGTCTTGCTGGGCTTGTCTTTTATACTTGCTGCAGAGACTGAGAGTTTTAGATGACTTTTATTGCATTTTTCATTCTTTTATATTGAAAAGTACAAAGTAGTTGCACTCTTAGTTGCATCTTAGATATGGATTTGAGGAGGTACTTGCATTGGATTGATTGGATGAGAGTTGTGTTTAGGCTTTCATATAGGAAGGATTGCATTGGCATTCGGAAAGGAATATAATCTCATGTAGTGGCAGATCCTATTTTTCATTTGATAAAGATTGCACTTACCATTGTTTGTTATGGTGTGCATATTTATTTCACTGCTGAGTCATAATGTCATTAGTTGCAAGGCCATTTCCCTTTGAGTAATTACAGCCAACTAAAATCAACGCTAATTAAAATGAATTACACTCTTTTCTTTTCTAGGGTGCACCAACAAGCTTAGGTTTTAGGATCTTGGAATAGTTCATTGTAAGTCAATTCTCCAAGATCACTAAACAACAAAATCTAGGTGTCTGTCCAGGGAGTGTGTAAAATCCTTGGTATAACCATCGTTCTCAGGATCCTCCTCTCAAACAGGAGTTAAGCACGAGGCAGTGTGAGCGGTTATTGATTGGGATGACCCCTAGTCATAACTAAGTAGCACCAGCGATATTGCCAGGATTATATTCGTATCTGGGGGCTCTTTCGAGAGTTTCGGGCTTGGCTACCCTTCCCATACAGTCAATCGCGCCTGCGACTGTCCGCCTGAGCTTTGATTATATCGAGGTGACCTTAGTGACCTTACCTAGGATATCTAGGGGGTACTTGTAGAGGTTATTCTGCAGGTGTCCCAGCCAGGTAGAGGTCGGACAGCATAGTCTCTTTATGCGTTGAAGTTGAGGGCCACTATAATTGGTTACGTACCTCCGCTTGTAGTGTATGTGAGTTTCGAGCCTCTCCTAGGCGAGACATACCTACTGCATTCAGGAGCTCACATATCCTCCCCTTGGTTTGCTTGTATTTTGGCTGTAGATTTTCTTAGGAGTGTGCTCTTTGTGCACTAGTTGGCCTTTGGGATCATGGTTACTTGAGTATATTTATGCTCTCTTGAGTTCGGGTCCCTTTATTTTCGTCATGCCTGGTATTCTATCACCCGCCCTTGGTCCTAGTACAGATCCTGGTGTTAGACTTGGGGGCATCACAACCCCTTACCTTGCTCATAGATTTGGGAATGGTCATCTTCCATCCTCTACTCCATTTGTGGAGGATTTTTTCCCTTCGCTCAGTCTTTACACTGGTGGTCACCCTCATGGGGGTGGTAGTGGATCCGTGAATGTTGGGTCTACACCTTACTTTCCTTTTTATGTCTCATCATTCACCGCATTGTTTCCTTTGGGTGCTGTTGTCATGATCATTCCTCCCTATATCTTATAGTTTTGATTCTTTATTGACTATGTTGCATTATGTTGAAGTTAGATGATTGTCATGTAGGGTCTAGCTTTTGTACACTCTCTCCGAGGTTTTGACCCGTTTGTGCCTATCACAGGTATTATGTCTGAACTGGCATATAGGTTAGGATTTCACATCCGCTTGCACTTATGCATTGCCTTATGACCGTTCCATCTTAACCTTAGGTACGAACCCATTCCATGGTATCACGGAACCTTCATGCTGCTGTTATAAGTGGTACTATGTGAATGGTAGATCTTTCCTATACATGGGTGTCCTAGTTAGCTCCCCTTTTCATTTGGTGCCCATGCCGTGAGTCCTCTCTTAGGTCCGGGAGTCTGTTGTATGATACTGCCATGACATTTCGCAAGAGCCTCATACTCCTCTTGATCTTATGCTGGCCTTTTTCCCTCCAGACTCCCTTATGTCAAGTTGTGAATGCATTATCATGAGCTTTTCCTGCCTTATTGAGCTTTATGCCGGCTCCCCTGACATTGCGTTTCAGCCATATAGCCCGAGCTTGTCTCATGTCTAGCCATGCAAAGCCATTTTTATATCCTTCGGAGCTTGATTCCCTTTTTACTGGGAGGGGAGTTTCCCCCGAGTGTCGATATCCTACACATGTATCCTTGCATTGAGCATAGGTATGTTCCACTGCTTGGAACTAGTTTGTTTGCCCTTATGACACTCGTCTCCTCCTAGTTTGTAACTATAAAGCTAGTTTATTCTTTTTTCAAGCTTTTCAAATAACTGAAAAAGTCCAAAAAGAAATCAAAAAACCAAAAAGCAGGACAAAGAAAGATGTTATCTTTTGGCAGCTGTCGAGTCATGTCGCCTTCGAACAGAGCACTGTATATCACATCCATTGGTTGGGTTATAGTTTGACTTAGGAGCTAT
>LPNX010546528.1:189096-199342 GCA_001517045.1 Pseudotsuga menziesii | reverse complement strand
TGGAATCTAGAGTCCTTTTGAGTGCCTTGAGACTTGCAGTCATCAGTGGCAGGTTCTCTCGCCATCGACAGTTTCTTGGGAATACATCAATGTCCCCTGTTCGATGGATTCTATCAAGTGTTCGACCTCAACACAACTATTCACACTTGTTAGTTTGCACTCTAGTACCTTGATTCCCATTATCATTATCGGTGGGTAATCTCGCGTCTGTTAACAGTGTACATCAATGACCGGTAATCAGACGATGGACTACTATGTTTGACCTCGACACCTCTATTCGCATAGTAGGACATGTACTCGTAGCGGTTTGTGTAGAAGACCTTCCAGACTGGTGGCATCTCTTATATGCTACCTCCTTGATCATGCCAGTGTTCATGAGATTTTAGCTCTCGTGACTTGATTCCAGTATATGTCAAACATTTCTAGCCACTATGGAGATCTTGATCTATTGTATATCTTCAGCCATTTTGGAGATCATGTTCCTTTGTATATCTTCGTCATGGAGATTCTGATCTAGGTATATTGTATGTGGTGATGACCACACATGTGATATCATGTATTATGCCTATTCATGGCCATTGTACTCTTATGTATCCGGGACTGCTATATGTACTTGCAGTTGTATGCAGAGTTCTATCATTGTACTATGTTGATTGGGTGGCTGGTCTTCCATTTGGGACCCTTCATCACTCCACTTCTGGGATGGACTTATAATGTATTTCGGCCATCATATGACCCCTCTAACCTCACACATTAGGAGGCATCTGTTATAGCGGATTTCACCACTCTAGGTGAATCACACTTTGTATGGCCTTCCCCTGTGCCGCTGCAAACTCTTTAGACCCCATGGACCATATTTTATCCTTTGATGTTACCTTGATCATCCCTAAAAGACTATATAAAAGATGATATACGTGGATTTTTCCCCGATAACCGCGTACATATGCGGGTTTGACCCATATAATCGCGTACATCGGGATGTGTGCATAGTCCAAATCATTTTGGAGTTTTCCTTGACATGGATCTGACTCATTTGATTCCTGGCCTTCCATATGCCTTGAGATCGCTCGGATTCGACCCTTCATTATCCCTTGTGAAGCTATATAAGGAACCCCTTGGTACATTAAAGGCAGATAGAGAGATTGAAAGCAATGAAACTATAGTCCATTGTTGCCGGACTTTATGCTTGAGTCTGCATCCGTTTGTCCCTTTGGAGCACTGTTGTGTTCTTCTGAAGCTTGCCTTTTGCTAGTGAGCTTGCTATCTAAGTGATGGAGGATTGAGGTGGTGGAGGCCCAAGTGGGGGATTCAGTTTCTCCGATTCGTAGACATGCCGTCAAAGGTTGTATCTATCTTGTAATCTCTGATTTATATTAATAAGAACTATCTTTCCTTGTCCAATGATGTGTATTTGATTGAATATTGTATCCATTGGAATATGTCAAATGCTTGTACATTATTGATTATATATGCTAGAATAGATCTAACACCATGATATATAGTATGCTTGTATTGTTTACTTGTTGTTGAGGAAGTATTATATCAATTCAAGCTGAAGATTGGAAAGCTCAACGGGGATATACTTCAACCATCCAGAATAAGGTATGAGGTCTGATCCTTTAGTGTTAGACATTTTATTTCTATTGCATATTGGGAAAGATTGATTTTTGGAGTCAAAGATGTCTATTGTGGTACCCCAAGCCATAGGAATTTATCTCCGTAACAGGAAGACAGAGGGAGTATGATGCTTCGCTTCAGAGGGAGTGATTGCAGAAGATCCTAAGGTTCAACATGGTACGACAGGATGGATAGATTACTGATGACTCTAGGATTTACTGAGAGTAAAGTGGATTCCAACATTTCCTTCAAGGTTGAAGGTGGAACACTAGTGATGCTCCTATTATGTGTCAATGCACTAATTTCTAGGCATGGAGGTGTGGACAAGGGAAGTATGCAGTAGAGATCCTGAAGAGGATGATGGACTACAAGGCCATGACCACAACTATGGCATCGAACATGAATCTATTAAGGGATGCTTCATCAGAGAAAGTTGATTCCATGATGTATCGTCAGATGATTTGGTCCTTGATGTATCTGACAAACACGAGACCAAACATTTGCTTTGCTATGAACACCTTGACCCAATTCTTTACAGATCCGAGACATGTTCACTTGATTGCTGCAAAGCATATTCTCAGGTACTTGAGGGGTACAATTGATTATGGGCTCAAGTACGATGTGAATCAGAAGATTAACCTGGAGGGTTATGTTGATTCATATTGGGTAGGCAATTCCATCAGTAGGAAGATCACTTCAGGGTGTTGCTTCAGTATGGGATCAGGTGTGATATCTTGGTTTAGCAGGAAGCAATCCTGTGTGGCATTGAGTACAGCTGAAGCAGAGTATGTGACAGCTTGTTCAGTGAGTTGTGAGGTAGTGTGGCTAAGGAAGCTACTGTCTGATTTATTTGATCTCCAGTTCAATGCTACTTGTATACATTGTGACAACTAGAGTTGTGTGAAGTTGTCAGAGAATCCAGTGTTCCATGACAAGTCGAAGCATATCGAGATCAAGTATCACTATATCAGGGATATGGTGCAGAGGGGAGCAGTGAAGCTCCAGTTTGTTGCGACGGATGATTAGATAGCTGATGTGTTGATGAAGCCATTGGCGACAGTGAAGTTTGAGTACTTCAGGGAGAAGCTTGGTGTTCTCTAGATCGAGGTCCCTTCTAAGAGGGAGTGACGAGTCCAGAAGCCATTCTGACAAGTAAGTCAGATATAAGCACTGAAGAAGACCTACATGATGTCTAGGCCTACAACCAGCATGAAAAAGGGCTGGCTCTGTAGAACTTCCTTTGACGAGAAGAATCATGAGATAGCACATATGATGATGACCTGGTGATGATCCAAATCCAGTGATGATATCCAATGATGATGCATATCGAGTGATGATCTAGATCTAGTGATGATGATCCAAATCGAGTGATGATCCAGATCCAGTGATGATGATCCATATTGAGTGATGATCCAAATCTAGTGATGATGATCCAAATCGAGTGATGATCTAGATCCAGTGATGATGATCCAAATCGAGGGATGATCTAGATCTAGATGAAGATGACTTGAAGATGAAGATGACTTGAAGATAGAGATGACTTGAAGGTGAAGACGATGAGGACTCAATGATGATCCAGATGATACAGAGAAGAAGACTTGTGCTGATAAATTGTGTTGAGAGAATGCCTTCCTAGTTAAGAGGGAGTGTTGATGTAATTGTAACTTCGGAATGTATTCATCCATATATCTTATGTATTGTACCCCGATGTTTATTTTGGGATGTGTCTGTAATGTACTTGAGTCATGTCATGCCTTGATGTTCCTATCGGGAGGTTCTATAATATAAACAAGTCATGTCAAGTCATTGTGGGTAACCCTCCTATTGGTCAAGGGTTAAATTCCCCACAGTTGTGGGGCCCTAGGGTTATTAGACTATCCTAGAGAAGTTGACCCTAGGTGAGTCATTGTAAGTCGGGGCAATAGTCCCCACGATTGTGTTAAGGATAAACCTCCTTGTTGGTCGGAGGAGGCAAAGTCCCCACAAGTTGTGGGGCACTAGGGTTATTAGACACTCCTAGAGATGTCGGCTCTAGTAAATAATTGTTAAGTGAGGCCGACATGTTGGAGTGGGTTTCAAGTGAACGAAAGAATATAAATAGAGAGTGAGTCTCTCTATTTATCACACACACACACACTCATTGGGGCACATGAGTGAGAGGAGAAGTTGCTGGGACAAGAGAGAGACTGCTGCTGTCAGGAGATCATCTTTATGTTTTCGGGTTTTACTTTTGGTGTTGATTCTATCTCTGAGGAAGTTGCGGGGTTTTCTCCTTTATGGTTTCCCCGAGGAAAATTATTTATGTCTCTTGTCTCTTGTGTTTTATTGATGTGCATGTTATTCTCTCAGTTAAAGACCCTAAGATCATAATGCTAGCTTGAATGATAAAAATTTAACAAATCAAATGCAAAGTGATCCTTTGGTTAGCATCCACCAGCATAGCATTTCATCTTCTGAAGTTATCACAGACTTTGGAGAAGATGTAGTTGTATCCTTTGGCAAATATTATTGGAGTAAAAATTATAAAGCTGTGGTTAAAAGGGGAGCCAAGAGAGCCAGAGAAATTTCAGGCATAAATGTGCCTGCTATTGGTGAGCCCATATATTGGAAGGCAGACACAAGTGATATGCAAGAAGGGGCAGTGGGCACAACAACTGCTATGGGAGTTTTTTCTAGAGCTAATTTTCAATATGTTTCACAATTAAATTTGGCTCTTAGTGAAAAACATAAAGAATTGGAGAAGGTGAAATGTGACCTAGAAGAAACACAACAGAGGCATGGACAACAGATTGAGCAGTTGAAACAAGAACATGAAGAGAAAATAGAGAGATGGAAAAAGAAAGTTGAATAAGAAAAGAATCAGCTTCAGAATGTAGAGGTTTCTAATCAGCAACAAGCAGAACAAATCATTCTTGTCAATCAAGAATTTAAACATCTCCATTTGACCTCAAAAGGTTGTTCCTTTGTCGATGTGAGACCTGAGGATTTTAAACACATACTCTGTAAAATACATTAAGAATTTGCGCAGAATGTGATAGATTTGTATAGCTATTTTGATGAGATGCAAGGCCTATACGAGAAGTTTATCAAGCATTCTAAAAATCTTGAGGATCACCATCATCGGATGAGAGCAACATTCAGTCCTTTAGAGCAAGTAAGAGGTTGGAAAAAGGATATTAAGGAAAGACCTTATGGCGTGGGAATTTTAGACAAGTTAGAGCTCAAGAAAACTGAAGTTTGCATTGAGACATGGGAGGCTATGTGTGATTCAGTTGAAGTTGTAGTCAATGGAGGGAAAAAGGTTTCTAAAAACAGGTGGTCTTCCTCAAACAATTTGCTAACTTATTTGATTTTACCTGTTTTGGAACCTCTCGGTGAGGCAATTTGTCCTAAAGTTCATTTTCAAGAAGTGGAAAAGCAGTTTGCTCATAGCAAAGAGTTGATTCAACAAATTAGTCAGTTAACCATGCAAGAAATGGAGAAATGGATAGAAGCTCCTCATGCCTCGATAGCTCAAATAAAAATTTTCATCAAAGAATGGAAAAAAATGACAAGGGTGGAAATTTTGTCCCAAATTTGTAAGAACGATATTCAGTTGAGGAATGGTCATTTTCAGGAAGTTAATGACATTCTGGATATATTTGCCAAATGTATTCTTTCCTTAATCAAATCTAGAAACTATTTATTTGTGTAATTGCATGTTTTGGTGTGAATTTGGACTTATTGAGTAAGTCCAAGAAACATTTCTTTTAGCAATTTGTGTATCTTCAAAAGTTATATGCTAAGTTGATATAAATTAGCTTGAAATAAGTAAATTTGATTGGCATCTTTGTACATTAATTTGCATGTTTGCTGGAAGTAATTTTAACTTTTCAACTTGTTTTGGAATATGTTAATGAAATACATTTAGCTTTCAGGCTGGTGGTGTCATGACCTAAAAGACATTGTGAATTTAACTTAAAACAGTCTTGCATATTGCAATTAAGGAAATGGCTTCAATATTTAAAGATTGCCCATGTTATTTTTTTTCTATTTTATGGTTTTCGAGTATCAGGAATTGGAAATATGTAATGTCCCAGTTTTGACCCCGTTACATTAGATGTATATGATGTATAAATTGTAAATGATCAGGGTGTGGAGCTAAAGGCCAAGGCCCCACCATTGATCGGTTATGTTATGTTTTGGATTTGAATTGTCACCGATGGTATATCGGGGCATGCGGCATATATTATGACGGTCATCATGTAAATATGCATCTATAATTAATTAATGAACCCGACCAGCTATGATCGCGGCAACTAAAATGAGAAAGGGGGCATGATTTTCACAAGGATAAGGATGTCGGGGAAATTGTCAACCTTGGCCAATGAGAGAAAAACCCATATGTCTTCTTCCTTTGTTTTATTCCAACCACTTTCATTAAGAAAGGCTGCTGGTGGTTGAGGCAGTTATGGTCTTGAAAGTGGGGTGGTAGGACTGTCAGTACTCACCCACACACACACTCTACCCATGATTTTGTTGTTCATCCCCTCACGCAGACACTTCTTCCTCTCCACAAGTTGCAAAACATGGAGGCATAGCAATTTCGCGTCTTCCATGTAGCTGTTCACCTTCACGCACTTCCAATTGCCTGCTCATGGTTTTCATGCACAGGAATTTTCCTGGTTTCACCCACGCATTTTTTCCTCTGCGAATTGGAGAATGGTGTGGCTTTGTCCTTTGCTCAGAGGCTAATTTGTGGGTTCTGCATTGTGGCTGTATATGCACCGGTCGGGATACTGTAAATTCATCCCCAAGTGTGGTCTGCGTACGTTTTTCCTTAGCGGCCTCGACTGTGAAAAATGGATTGCTGTCTTCCCCATGTATGTTGGTAATGTATGCTAATTACATTTCAGAACTGTTGTTTCCCCCCCCCCCATGTTGTAAATTGGTGCACTGATACATTTAGTGGGAAAGCCCCCTTGACCCCCGTCGTCCCCCTCAGATAGACACTCTTGATGGAAAACAATTCTATGTTTTGGGGGACTCGTAATTTATAATTTTCCAAGAAAAGGTAAGTAATGTTGGGTTATATCAATATTATGCATCTAACAATTGTGTTACTAACACATTGTAGAGTCATAGTCACCTTCAAGGGAAGTATTCCAGATAGTGCATTTGATAAGCAAGTGGTGGTTCAGTATGAGAACTCATGATGGGTATGATGCTCGGGATTCTTATGAGCGAGCAGAAGATGCCATGGGAGAAAATGTCCGTAATAGAAAAGATGACATTGAGTCTAATGGAAGGATATTCCAAGAGACACCGTCAGATGTTGCCGCCACCATGAGAAGCTTAATAAAAGCCCAGGAAGAGCAGCATCAGTTGAATGTTGCTATGTTGCAGAGTTTGACAGACTTGCAAAGAAAGATAGACTCTGGATGAGGTACAGCAAGGCTAGAAGGTAGTAAGAGCAGTACCAGGAGGAGGAGAAGGACTTCTAGTGGATCATCTAATTCTGAAGAATCCAGTGGGGATTCAAGCTCTTCTTCTCATAAAAGGAAAAGAAAGAGACACCATAGGGATCGCTCTCATGATGAATTTAAGAAAGCTAAACCTCCTACATTTGATGGGGAGGTAAAGACTGTACAAGAGGATGAAGCTTGGCTTCTTGGGATAAAGAAGTATTTTCAAGTGCATGATTATTCAGCAAACATGAAGGCAAGAGTTGCCATATTCAACCTGAATGGAAGAGCATCCATTTGGTGGGAACACTTCAAGCAAGTAAAGAGGATCAATGAAAGGAGACTTAAGTGGAAGCAGTTCAAGAAGTATTTTAAGCAGAAATACCTCTCTGACAGGTATTATGATGACAAGATTAAGGAGTTCCATGAGTTGAGATTGGGACAGTAGACCATGGAAGAGTATGCAAATAAGTTTTTAGAGCTATTGAGGTATGTCCGATACATCAGAGAAGAAAAAGTGAAGGTCCAGCGTTTTCTGAGTGGATTACCTCAGTCTTACAAAGATAGAATTGAGTTTTATGAACCTAGAACTCTTGAAGAAGCAATAAGAAATATACCTTTATACACATATAAGAAATATACCTTTATCCACATATAAGAAAAATTAGAAATATACCTTTATCCACATATAAGAAAAATATTATAATAATTACCTGGATATGAAGAATCAACCAAGCTATTTGATTTAGCAGTAATGAACATTGAAGAAGAGGATGGTACCGTGGCTTAGTTCCCTCTTGGAACCATATTTCAATGTGACTTATGTATTCTACATTTTCTTCTTCATTTTTTATGTCATGAGATCTTTCATTGAACTCTAGAATGCGTACAGAATTGGATTTTAATGACAGGGAATATTCAGGTTCTAATGTCCCTTCCTCATCGAATGAGAGGCATTCCAGATTTATTTCATCTTCTTGTGGAAAAGGCCAAATAGAAACTTTGCTTTCTTTCATAGTCTTTACAATCCCTTGATCTATAACCTCTCCAAATCTTGTATGAATTTATTGCAATAATGTTGGTGAGGTAGGTAAGGTAGATAAATGTCGCAATTCAACACTATAAGTGTATTGTGCTGCTTTATTGTTGTTACAATGTGGACTGGAGTGAACAGGAATATGCGTAAGTCATAGAGGAGGTTTATGAGAAGGTAATTGTGGCAGGGGGANACTATAAGTGTATTGTGCTGCTTTATTGTTGTTACAATGTGGACTGGAGTGAACAGGAATATGCGTAAGTCATAGAGGAGGTTTATGAGAAGGTAATTGTGGCAGGGGTAATTGATTAGCTTGCGTGATTGATCCTGCCTACAAAATGGGATATTGTTGAAAATCTTGTAGAACAAGAAATGTTGCATCATAAGAGAAAGTATCCCTATGATCATCAGATGGGACAGAAAAGATTTGTGAACAAGGTTGACAGGGGTTAAGATGAGGCTGAGAAGAGGGTATATTCTTACTAATCTTGAATTTTCCTCTTGAATACCTTATACATAATTCACAAACATTATCATATGATAACTGAGATACATCACATGTTCCCATGAGGTTTAAAATTTCTAAATATTCACTTTTTTATGCCTTTGAGTAGAACTTTTTTTAAGGTATTTTTCCCTAACTGTCTTAGTTTTGATCTCTGAAGGTTGTATTGAAAGCGTTCAACATAGTTTTCCAAAGGTTCTTCTTCTCGCTGTGTTATTTCAAAGATGTCCTCGTTAACCCTGTAATACTCTTGGTATCTTTTCAAGAACATATGTTTCATGTCTTCCCAAGTTTGAATGCAATTCCCACCTAATCTCATGAACCATCGGAGGGCTACCCCTTTCAAAGTAAGAGGGAAAAAATTCAGATTTTGAAAATTATATGCTCTACAAAGCATTTCCAATTGAAATAAAAATTCATCAGGGTCTTCATTCTCTAGTCTGTGAAAACTTGGAAAAATGGATGGGGGAACGTACTATATTTGTGCCATTCCTCTTGGATCTCTAATAGGGAATTCAAAGGTAACACATTCTTAATCTTTCTTTCCTACCATATCTTCCCACGATATAAATAACTATTCATATATTATATTGGGGTTCCTCTTTCAAATGTTCATGTCAGTTTGTTAGCAAGATGGGTGGTACTTACAACACCACTAAGTGATTTAATTGTAAAATAATTCCTACACTTGAACTCAAGTAAATTATATGAAAGTAAATTACCTAAAGGCATACATACATTAAATTGAACATATGAAAAATAAAACTATCTATGTTTGCGAAAATAAAAGTACGCTTAAGTGAAATAAATCAAACTTTGCGTAAAGTAAACATACTTGTGCGAAAAAGGAACAACAAGGCTTTGGGGAGACCCCCTAAAGTGGATGCGTCAGGCTGTCACACTATGGAAATTCCATAGTGAGGTCATCTTTGCATCTTATCGTTTCCCCTTCCCCCTGCTGTGTAATGTAAAGGAAACCTATATATCCTTACCTATCTAGACTCTGTTTATGATAAACTAAACTAAAGGAGAAACTAAACTACGACTATTCACTAAATAAATTTTATTTTTTCTACCTTACAGAACAACTCCTCAGCAACGACACCAAAATGTTGGGTGTGTTATCTCAACTAGATTAATACCAAAATGTTTGGATGTGTTCTACTATCTTAAATACACCTAATATTTAATTATTGACCGGGGTTGGTAGGCTTAGAGTTGCTACAAAATATATGCAAAGGTAGAGGGGTTCCCAGGGCGTTGTAGAAATACATAAATAAACAAAAGATTGAAAAATCTTCAAAATGAAAAACCGTGTCCAACTCCTAAATTAGTAATATGGTTGAACTAAAACAAAACATCAGACTAGAATAATATCAGACTATGTTATTTCAACTAACAAATGAAAATATAACTAAACCTATTAAATAAATTCAAGAGATAACTATTCACAAAAAGTACATATTTGGAAATACAATCACAACAATTAGATAATTTATAAACAAATAATTTCTGACTGAAAAATATATTATCAAAAACTACTTGAAAAAAATTGGGGTTCAAGAAAGACTTAACTAATAAGTGAATGGAAAACGGAATAAAGAAAAGCAGGTAGAAAACTCAATCAGGAAACTAAATAAAAAC
>LPNX010546528.1:145089-185816 GCA_001517045.1 Pseudotsuga menziesii | reverse complement strand
ACAAAATATATCAGAATATATCAGTCACTAGAAATAGATGATATTCTTCAGCATACAACTCAGTCTTCAGCAGCATACAACTCAGTCTTCAGCATACAACGCAGTTTTCAATAGGTTTTCAGTGGTCTAGGTTTACACAGTGCAAAACACCAGCAACATGTACCTCAACCAGTGTTTCGTGATCCAGATTTTTCCAAAAAATGAGTATCACATTTTACAAAATATGAGAGTAAATGATGGAGATAAAAATGAGATTAGCAGCCATGCCATTTTATTTATCATGCAGCCACACCATTTGAATGCATATCAGTATATGTAAGAGAACCGTAGCAAAACGCGGAACCCTAGCAAATGGTGTCTTCACAAAGAATTAGTAGGTCGCAGATTCAGAGAGTTCAATAATGGCATGAATCTTCAGCAAATTTTCATTAGAATAGGCTTACTCTTCACAGCATTCATAGCGCCATGCTCAATACAATATATATATCATCCTTCTTCAACGCAATATGCACACAGTATATCAGTCAGCAATACCAATGTTAAAATTGGACTGCATCACTTAAAACAAAAAACATTCCTCTATTATAATTACGCAGTAAGATCACACTTCCTGGATGGTAAGGGTCAGCACGCCATTCTCTATCTTTGCCTTCAACTTGTCAATCTTAATTCAACGCAGGTCTTCCAGCATTACCTCCCGGCTGGTCTTCACGCTGGAGGCTATGGAAAGGAGCAGTTAAAAATGTTTTCACTCTTTAGATTATAAACTATTGTAGTATATTACAGCTTTCCACGGTGGTCTTCACACCAAGATACACCAATTCGCTGGCCTTCACACCAATAAGTTGGTCCTTAACGCAGGCATCCTCCACAGTCATCAGATTATAAACTCGCAGCTCTGATATTTTGGCCGTCTCCTCTGAGATTTTCGTCGCCTCCATTCCGCAAACGATGGCATTACTCACCGCGGGAATGGAAATTATACGCCAACTTCAGGGCCCATTACAAGATGTATTTGTACCAGTGCGTGGAGGTGGTCTGATTGCTAGGATTGCTGCTTACATACAGCAAGTCCGGTCTGAGATACAGATAATTGGTGTGTAGCCAACAGACGCAAATTCCATGGCTCTACCTTTGTATCATGGGCAACGAGTAATGTTGGAGCATGTATGAGGCTTTGCAGATGCGGTAGCAATTAAGGTTGGAGGACGTGACAGGCACGTGAGATAGAAAACACTACGCATAAAACTAGGGCACAATTAGGGTTTATGATATCGCAGCATATATTTACAGCTCCTCTCAGGCAATCATATATCACATATCACATACCATCATATATCACAATGCATTCTCCAATCTTCCTCTCAACACCACGCAGCTATCTCCTCCAGCGTGTGAAGGCACTCTTCACGCAGGTATAAACAGAAGGTCATTTCTTTTACACCAGCAACAGTCTTCAACCCATATCAATGGCACGCAGTAGTATTCTTGGCAGGCCGCAGCACAAAAAGTAGATGCAGGCAGCTTCTCTCAGAAAGTCACAAAGTCACAAAGAACTCAGACAGGCTCCACACTATTCACGACAGGCTCCACGCGGTTCAGACTCATGAAAAGCATTGTAAGTCTCCAACACTCTCAAAACTGACCACACCACCACGCTCACTGCACCAGGCAGTCTCCACGCAGATGTGGGAAGAAATTAGGTTTTATGCATTTATTCAACGCAGTCTTCAGTCTTTAATATCAGAGAAATAATACCAATATCAATATTCATAGTATTATTTCTCTCTCAACGCAGTCTCAAACTCAACATGCAAGAGGAGGAGGGCGATTCATTCAGTTAAGAAATTAGGGTTAGGTATACACTGATAGGTATACACCAAACGTATGAGCAGAAAACGCAGGCAGGAGGAGTAACGCATACAGTGCATGCGACTCCATTGGCAGACTGATGGAGCAGTCTGGCAATGGACTGGCAAACAGAATGGCAGCCAGGAGTTATGGCAGACAGCCCTGCTCTGATACCAGTTGTTAGGTATAACTCCCGATTGATTGATTATTACTTTGCCAAAAGCTATTATTTATACATTAGATGTGGCGGTTGAAAACCAGCCTTTTCACCTTCCTATCTATTCATATTCCTATCTATTTACAATAATCCCGACGGATTATTCTAACAATTAACACACCTAACCCTACAAATCCATATACAAAGAAATAGATCAAACATAATTTCAAAACATTACAACAGTATTAAAGAAGAAAATTGAAAATTAAAAGAAACAAAATCACAACACATAATTCAAAGCATGAGTTGGAAAGAGAAAACTAAGGATAAAACTTAGTGAATACTTTAAACAATATAATCTATGGTTCAAGTAAAAACATAATCATTATCTAATGACTACAATCAGAGCATAATAAAAAATCCAAAGAAACAGAACTGAAAACATGTTTAAAAATAAACTAAGAACACTAAAGGTCAGATGGAAGGCTGGACAACAGTCTGGAAGGAAGGTCCGAATGACAGTCCAATCACACAGTCCGAATGAGAGGCTGTATACAAAAAATAATAAAAATAGACCTAAGTGATTTAATCATCAGTTGATCTTGTGCATATGAAAACAAGATGCATAAAGACATGATTTACACCTAATTAATCACCGTATTTAACAGTGAAATAAACAAAAACAAATACATGAAAATAAGAAAATCATTGCATATTAATAAACAAACTAGAATTTAAATTGCATAAACTTATAACAGGAATAAACAGAACTTAATCTATCTAAATTGATGAAAACAACCTATTCTATGTGCTTATTTAAATTCTATTTAAATTGATAAAACAACCTATTCTATATGCTTGTAAATAAGACGCTAAGAATGAAAGGATTAAAAGCAAACCTGAAAACAAACTATATGTGACCGGCCAAAAAACTATATTAACAACATAGTATGAACTTTATTAACTACAATAGATACATGCTACAGGAAACGAAGAAATAAATAATTGCAAGAACTTAACTACCTAAACAAATTAAAAATAAAACTACTTATCTATAAGGATGAGATAACAAAACCTCGTACGAAAATAGAAACCACAGATTGTCAACGGGCCCTCTTAGCAATCATGGATAATGCCTGGCGAATGCTTGCACATGCAGTCATAAACAACAAAGCATAGAGTTCTTATTAAACATAAGGAACATAGTTACAATATCCTTCCCTCAAAGCAAACTAACTATCTATCTAATGGATTGATCAATCCCCTATCTCTCTGTATGGAGGTGTTTATATACACATTGTTTTCAAGAGGTTGAGCAAATCGACTCTTTAGTGGTCGACTGCTCTTCTAAATTTAATCAATCATAAAAGGAAATAATAGTTTACAGGCCAACACATAGGCATATCCCTTCTTTGGTGTAAGTCTAGTTTTCTTCATTATGAACGTGGCATGCAGGCTTCTCTTCAGTTTGAATATGGTGTCGTGGTGGTGTAGCTACTCCTCTTTTCACTTGACTGGTGAAATGGTTGCGAGAGAAAGAAATTGCAAGATGGTGCGCTATCCAGAACACGGATTTATTACCAGGAATGCTGATAACAATTTATTTACAAGTTGTTTTATGTTTTACAGTGCGCGGGCTGATGGGCGATCTGGACAGGAGGCTGAAAATAGCTACATTGTGAGTTGGATACACTGAGCGTTAATCCAGGGCAACATGGAAAACTACCATTGAATTTCACACAACGAGTTGGACAACGAGGTAATAAGCAATAGCATTGTGACAACGACGATCCTCTAGAATGTTCCCTCCTTTGAATGCGTGAGCAGTGAAAATAGAATAGAGAAATTAATGCACACACGATCCTTCTAGATTGTTGATTATGCTATCAACTGGGCACATGGTCATCAGAATGGTTTGCAGATTGCTTCAACGTCTAATGCCTGAAATCGGTTATGGACAACGCATAGGCTGATTAACGAGCTAGATGGTGAGCTGCGTGATGAGCTGGACAACGATTGCACGTATCGGGATGAATGGCAAGCTGAATGCATTTTATTTATAAATTCGCCCAATCATACTATATAACCTGTAAACAAATATGTAAGTCAATTAATATATTAAATATGCTTTAAATAATATAGATTTGAGTTAATAAAATCGTAAAATGATATTGATAACCAAAGTTGAATAAACATTAAATTTTTTCTTACCTTGTGCTAAATAATGATCTGCATGACATAAAATACACGAAAGATAATAAAATATGCATTTAAATGTGTTATTTTAATGCCAAAAATGATAACAAAATGAGGTTCAATGGTCTTCTTTCCTTTTGGCTTGAATCATTTATCATTTCTTAAAGAAGGAGCTGACTGAGAGGGTTTGGGGCTCTTGTTTGGCTTATTATTGCAAAAATTATGTTTCTTGGGAGGCTTGGACTTTTCTTTCTGTTGGGACAATAAGGCTTTCCTAGATGTATCTGCAGTGTTAATTATTCCAAGATGAATGAGCTTATCTTGCTCTCTAATTAAGGAATCACAAAATGATTCAAGACTAGGCTCTTGATAGCTAGCTGCAGTCAAGCATTCTTTCATGGAGTAAAATGTAGATGCAAAAACAAAATATGTAGGTCCAAGTTTGGAAAGAATATGATAAATACATTGTTTGTCTTATTTCTTAATGTTGCATTCTTCACATAAGAGTCTAAGAGTTTTATACTTAGATAAATAGCCTTGAATGCATGAAAAATCACTTGGATTCAATGACATCAACTCATTCTCAAGTTGATGACCTCGAATTTCATTGTGTTTACCAAACACAAATTCCAACTTTTCCCAAGATTTATCAGGTTCATCAATTCCAGATATGTGGAATCACAAATCAGTAGAGATTGACATCCCAATCAATCCACGAGCTTCATCACATCTATTTTCTCATTTTATTTTCTTATCATCACCAGTGGGTTCTGTTTCTTTCCCTGAGGTAATTCTGAAAAGTTCCCTACTTCTTAGAACATCCTCCATATGAGATTTCCATGAAAAATAGTTAAAACTAGTAAGTACAATATCACAAGGGGTGGCCATACTTGAAAATAATGGTTAAAAGAATAGAAACTAACTACCTGGATGCAAAGCGCTCGAAAAATCAGGCTGTTTAAAAAAAAGGCACTAAAAACTGATTTTGAATGATGAAGTTATGCTTGATCAGTGGCAAATATTAACTTGACCAACTAAAAAAAATAACCCCTCTCTTCCCAAGATCAACCTTTGAAAATCACTTTACAATAAAGTTTCTTTTAAGTGAATCACTTTTGTAGAATAAGTAATGTTCACTTTTACAATAATGTTACTTTAAATAGTGCGGCAATAAATTAAAAGACTTAAGTGACTCACTTTTTATTTTATTTTATTTAAGTGAGATGCACTTTTACAATAAAGTAACTTTAAAATAGAAATTGCATACACTAAAAAGTAGCTTAATAAGACTTGAACTCAAGACCTATTAAGGAATAAAGCAACTTTGGACCAAGTAAGCTAAGTTTAAAAGGTACGTAAAAGAATGGAAAGAGGAAGGGGGCTTTTTTTTTTTTACTCTTCTCTCTCGTTCTCCGAGCTTGGCTTTTTTTCTTGCAACTCAAAAAAAAAACGAAAAACAAAAAAAATTCCACACTATGGGGTTAGATCTTGGTTAGCTCACCCGGAAAGTCTACGTTTTCAAGTTTTCTCGTTGTTTTAATTCGTCATGATCGTGCTCGCAAGGTGCACAACAAAGAGCATACGCAGCCAGGGAAGGAAACAGTCCGAGACTAAAACAATAAAGATATAATAATCAAACAGATATAATATGAGAGATTTAAAAAGAAAATAAAACAAATCCGTCACTGTAACATTATACATTCATATTTTTCGAAATGGATGTTTCTGGATCAAACGAAAATAGTTTTTGATGAAACGAAAACTATTTCCCAATGGAAACGACACTCCGAATGCAATGGAATAGCTCCCACAGGAAACAAATGTGTAGAAACTCCAAAACCAGAAACCATTTCAAAGTTTTGACAACACCAGTTCCAGATCTTGATCATAAACGGAAGCGACTCTTCATAAACGCTCTGATACCATGTTCAGGTACACAGGGTACTCCCAAAAGACTGAACACCAAGAGCAGCCACTCACAAAAATAGATCATAAATCAATACAAGAAATGTTTGTCACGTGGTTAAAACCCTCAAGAGGGAAACAGTCCATGGCCCCAGCCAAATAGCTACTTGGAGCAATTTATTATGTAAAAGAAAGAAAGTTACATGAGCTTCTCATAATCTATCAACTAGCGAAGGACCCTCCATGCTCTTTAAATAGAGATCATGGACCAATTGGGTGTTAAGCCATAGATCAATGGTAGGTATGATCTAAGAGAAGTTGAACCGTCGGATCACTGTATGTCTAGAATATATCGTGACCGTCAGATTAGAATATTTACAAATGCATACTAATGCATACTAAAGAAACACACTTTTGAGGGTATCCTTGACATATGAGTTGAGATACTAATTCTATTAGGATGAACTGAGAAATAGACATGGGTCTTAATACCTTTGACATGGTCAATGGAGGAAACTTAGGCCTTAGGCCCTAAAGGCACATTCTATACAACCAAATCCCATATCAATGGCTTGAATCACCACACGTGACCTATCAAGGGAATCTTTCACCTCTTAGTGGGGATATTAATTACATTAGAAAGTTTTGAATAGTAGATATGGGTCTCAATATTATGATCATTGTCTACAAATGAAATATTGAATTTACACCCTTAAAGAAAATTTTATGCATAGAGGGATAAGAACAACACCGCAACCCACAACAATGACCTTTCAAATATACCCTTTACCTAATAGTGGGATGTTGATGACATTAAGAAGTTTTTCAACATTATGTATGGGTCTTAGAGTTGAGGGATAGGTTGGGGGAGAGAACCTATAAACATAGGCCATAAAAGAAGATCTTATTTTTATCTAAGGATTAGAGAAACAACTCAAGCTGCAACATAGCACCTCTCAAGGGTATGCTTTTCTTTTGAGTGGGGATAAGGGATCCATTGGAATAATTTGAGTAGTAGGTATGGATTTCAAGGAATTTGACATGATTTGGGGAGGAACTCTAGGGATATGACTCCAAATATACATTATAAGTAATCATGGTAATCAACAATACATGAAACCACCACCTAAGATCTCTCAAGGTTATCCTCGCCTTCAAGTGGGGATACAAGTGCCATTAGAACATTTTGGATATTAGGTATGAGTCTTTATGCCTGAACATGATTGAGGAAGGAAAGCTATGCCTTATTCCATAAAGTAAAGTTGTATGCATTTAGGTTAAAGAACAATGCCTTGATCAACCACACATCAACGTGTCTAGCATATACTTGGCCCAAGTATGTGTCTCGGGGCCTTGGACATGGTTCATAAACAATGCTTAATCCTAATCCATTAAATGGATATTAATGGAACATTGTCCCAAGAATGATTTTTTTAGCTAAAACACATGACCTCTCAAGTGGATATTTGACCTCAAAATGGTGTTTTGGACACCATTTTGAAATTTTGAGCATAAGGTATTATTCACAAGGCTTTGAACATGGTGGATTCAAGAAACCTAGGTGTTGGGCCCTTAAGGGATATTTTTTGCTTCCAATCCTAATAATAATTCCTTGAACAAACACAAATGGCCTCTCAAGGGGATCCTTCACCTTCAATAGAGCATATTGAAACCATTATGGTATTTTGAGAATTATGTGTAAGTATTGAGGCCTAAACCAAGATCGAGTGATGAAATATTAGCCTTAGTCCTAAAATGTAGCCTTTGAAACTCAAGGGCCATGAATAGTCCCTTAGCCTACCACACATGGCCTATATGGAGGATATTTGGCCTTTAAGTTGTAATATGACATAATTAGAAGGTTTTTAGCACAAAGGGTGGTCATGGGACCATATAAATGGATACGAGAGGAACCTAAGGCTTAGTATCTAAAATAATATTTTAGGTACCCTACTTCAATAAAAACACCTTGAACCATCGTACTTGATCTCCTAAGAGTGTCGTATTCCTCCATGTTGGGATATGGGTAGGTAGGTCCAACAACATCGCATTGAAACATCACACATGATCTCCTGAGCATATTCGTGGCCACCAAGTGGAGATATGGGCACCATTAGTAGTTTTTGAGTGCTAGGTTTAGGTGTTGACGTATTAGCCATGGTTGGTGTAGGAAGCTCATGCATTGGGATATATAGGATGTAACACCCCGGTTTTGACCCCGTTTTCATTAAAGTTATATGATGTATATATTGTAATGAATCGTGGTGTGGAGCTAAAGGAAAAATCCCCACCATCGATTTGGTTGTGTTATGTTTCGGCGATTGGAATCGTTGCCGATGGTATATCAAGATATACAACACATATTAGATTTGGCATCATGTAAATATGCATTTTAATTAAATGAACCCCAACCAGCTATGTCACTGCAACCATATTGAAAAGGGAATGATTTTCTTAAGGATAAGGGGGGGGAATGTTAAACCTTGAGCCTATGGGGAAAAACCATGTGTCAACCACCCATTTAAAACTTTTGATTGTTAGCTGGGGGCAGTTATTGCTGGGTAGTGGTGGGTGGCAGGATTTCCTACATGCACACTCCACCAGCAAACTCCACCACTTCACATAGGCAGGGAAAAAATTGAGGGATTCTTCCACTCTCACTACTCTCCGATTGTTTGGTTCATCCTCACGCACAGGTTGGAAGATTTCCCATTCTCACGCAGAGAAAGGTTCTGTTTTTCTCACACACATGATTCTTCATTGTTTTTCTCACGTAGCAAGTAGGAGAGCCATTTTCTGTCACCACGATTTCCTTATGAAGGGTCATTCATGATTCCTGCTATGGGCGTGTATTTTCCTTACTAATTTGTGGCATGTGTCTGTTTCCCTCCCGCACTAGCTGAGAGTCTGATTTCTTCTTCCATTTTGGGTTGTGTAATTTTCCCCTGGCTTCATTGCTGAGACCAGGGCTGTTGTTTTCCCCACGTTGTTCATTGCTATGGGTTCATTTACCTTTTGGTTTGTTGTGGTTATTATGGAGTCGTTTTGGCCACGATAGGGACAAGAAGAACTCAGGGATCAATTTTCCCTATCTAAGTTGTGAATCACTTGTTTGGCTACGTGTATGCAGTGGTTAGTCTTCGGATTGTGTTGGAGTGGGGATGAGGGCTGGGTTTGCTTGATAAACCTGGTGTGTTTGGGGAACCACACAGACATAGCTAGAGGGTTGGCTTTCTTCTCCACAACCCCTGAATAGCACTGGAAGGGAGGTCATGGCCCAAGGGACTGTGTAGCAGAGAAGGGACTGATTTTTTGGTGTTGGGTGTTTGTGGGTGTCTTAGAAGTTAGGATTGATTTGGTGTAGGTGTCCTTATCTCTTCAATGATCTCACCAGCTTAGCATTCAGCTTTTCCCAACTCCTTGATGGCCTAATAAACCCCACCATGTTGGCTTGGCTGTCTTGTTGATGGCCTGATAAACCCAACTATGTTGGCTTGGCTATTTTTTGTATCCTTGGCTATGTGTAAGCCTGCTTGTTCCTTATCCCTTAGGGAATCATGCCCAGCTCGAGGGTGGTAGCGTTGCTGAGAGATTAAGGAGCACACTGGCCTATGATTGGGTGGAACTTTGCAATGACGTAGCTGGTTGCGGGACGAGTTCTCTATAAGATAAGTATTCTTTACCATTTTGTTTCTACAATCATATTTACTGTTAATGAATTATAATGAACATGTTGAATGCTGGAATGTATGGTTTGCTTCTACTGTAAGATAATCATGTATGCATGTTTTTACTTCCAAGCATTTTATTTCAATTTATATGTATGTACATGTTCATGGGGCTAGTTACCCAGATGGTTGGTGTATGGTAGCGTCCTCTTCGTTGGTCGGAGGGTCGGGGATGTTATAGAGTGGTATTAGAGCTAATGTTGCAACATGGGCCTCTATGGGCCATGAAGAATCAGCTAGCAGAGGGATGTTGCCCTCCACCCAGTAGAAATCAAAGGAAATCTATGTATGACCGAATTTTCTTGAAAATTTTTGTTTAAGGGTGAAAATCATCAGATGGCTTAGATTGAAGCCCATCCAATACATCGAAGGACTTAATCTGATTCTTTTCCAATGCATCGGATCACCTAAGCGGAAGGCCACCCAACAAGAAGCAGGCGGAAAGAATTTTTGAAAATTTTCTAAGTGTCGGGCCATCGACTCATCGGAAGACTCAGTATGAAGCCCTTCCGATGTAGTAGATAGTTTAGTTGAAGGGCCATCCGACACAGACCTAGCATCGGTGAAAATTAGCTGATGGGATAGCCGACACAGCGGTGGAAGAAAGATGATGGAGGCGCCAATATGTTGGCTCCGTTTAGCTGAAGATTGCCGAAACATCGACACAGTTAGAAGGAAATATTCCTGATACTACCATCAGCAAAAATTAGTTGATGGAATAGCCGACACAGCGACAGTAAGAAGAAGAAAAATTTTGAAAATTTTGAAAATTTTTGAAGTGTGAGATCGTCGGATCAGCTTAGATAAAACGTTGGAGGAAACTAGTAGATGGAACCGCCGAAATGTCGGATCATTTAGTCGAAAGGACATCTGATACAGACCATCGGCGACAGTGAGAGATAGAAGAAGGGAGAGTCGACGGAGCGGCGGGGAAATAAAGATGAAGAGAGAGCCGACGAAGTGGCTAGAAAAGCTCAAAGGCACTGCAATGACAGTGGAAAATAGATGATGAAGATGTCGCAACGACGGCAAAAGGTAGATGATGAAGGCGCCACAAATGTGACGAAAGGAAGTGGAAGTAGGTGTTGATACGTCAGTGGAAAAGAGAGGAAATTAGTTGATTGAGCCACTGACACGGCGGCAGAAAGGAGAAAAAGATAACAAACAAGATTTCCGGAAATTTTTCTAAGTCCAGAAAAAATCGAAAAATTTTCCACTGTCTTTCAAGAGAAGTTCTCCAAAGCTTCGTCGGATTTGATCACTGATGCAAGGCCGCAGTGTCAACGGAGAAATTTTGAAGGACGCTGAGACGTCGGGAGAGTTTAGCCGATCAGGCAGCTGATGCGGCGGCGGGAGAAAGAAGAAGTTTTACTGAAGTTTTAAAAAGTGTTAGAGAATTTTAGTTCATGGAGCGGTTGATGCAGCAGCAGATGAGTAAAGAAAATTTTCTGAAAAATTTTCTAAGTATGAAAAAATTGGAAAAAATTAGATGATTGGATCACCAAAACATTGGATAAATATAGAGGATCAGATCGTCGATACGTCGGAGAAGATTAGTTGATTGGATCGCCCATACGTCAGGGAATATTAGTTGATTGGATTGCCGATACGTCAGAGAAGATTAGTTTATTGGATCGTCGACACATCGGAAAACTTTAGTTGATGGGATCGTCGATGAACATCAGAAAAATCTAGTTGTTTGAACCGCTGATGAACGTCAGGAAACTTTAGAAGATCAGACCGCCAAAGTGTCGGGAGCCTAGTCAACTAAGGATCCGATACGTCAAAACATTAGTTGGGAAGACACCCAATTTAATGAAGGAAATTTTGAGTTTTTCAAGTGAGATTTCTCAATGAATTTCAGCAGTTTTTCAGTGAAATTTTTAGAAGCTTTTCAGTAGTTTCAGGGCTGAAAAGGAAGAAAATTTTGTGTTTGGGAAAAATTGTTATTTTATGATTTTTCCAGGAGAAGGTAAGTAATTCTGATTTGTATCAATGTTATGCATCTAACAGTTGTGTTACTAACATGTTTGAAGAATCATAGTCAGCTTCAAGGGAAGTACTCCAGGTAGTGCAGTTTGGTAAGTAAGTGGTGGATTCAATTATGAGAACCCATGACGGATATGATGCTCAGGATTCCTATGAGCGTACGAGATATTCCATGGGAGAAAAAGTCTGTAATGGAAATGAGGACATAGAGTCTAATGGAAGGAGATTCCAAGAGACACCGTCAGATGTTGCAGCCACCATGAGAAGCCTGATTAAAGCCTAGGAAGAGCAGCATCAGTTGAATGTTGCTAAGTTGCAGAGTTTAAAAGACTTGCAAAGGAAGATAGACTTTGGGTGGGGTACAGCAAGACCGGAAGGCAGTAAGAGCAGTACTAGGAGAAGGAGAAGGACTTCTAGTGGATCATCTGACTCCGAAGAATCCAGTGGGGACTCAAGATCTTCTTCTCGTAAGGGAAAAAGAAGGAGACACCATAGGGATCACTCTCGGGATGAATTTAAGAAGGCTAAACCTCCTACATTTGATGGTGGGGTAAAGACTGGACAAGAGGCTGAAGCTTGGCTTCTTGGGATAAAGAAGTACTTTCAAGTTCAGGATTATTTGGGAAACATGAAGGCAAGAATTTCCATATTCAATCTGAATGGAAGGGCATCCATTTGGTGGGAACACTTCAAGCAAGTAAAGAGGATCAGTGAAAGGAGACTGAAGTGGAAGCAGTTCAAGAATTATTTCAAGCATAAATACCTCTCTGACAGGTATTATGATGACAAGATTAAGGAGTTCCATGAGCTGAGATTGGGACAGCAGACCATGGAAGAGTATGCAAATAAGTTCTTGGAATTGTTGAGGTATATCCGGTACATCTGAGATGAAAAAGTGAAGGTCCAACAGTTTCTAAGTTGATTGCCTCAATCTTACAAATATAGAATTGAGTTTTACGAACCTAGAACTCTTGAAGAAGCAATAAGCAAGGCTAAGTATTGCAATGAGGAAAGAAAAGGTAAACATGATTACCATAAGGCATGGAAGGACAAGAGGAATGAAAAGTTTGACCAAAGAAAAAAAGGTTTCAAACCTTCTAGCTTCAGGAATCAGCAAAAGCAGCCATCCCAAGCTGCAAGTAAGCCAGTTGGAGTGATAGGAGAAAATCCTAAGGATCAACAATAGAATAGAGTGACCACCTCAATGTTGAAAATGTAGAGGACCCCACATGCACAGAAATTGTCCACTCGAGAATGAGAGTGCAAGATGAGCTTACAACATTCAAGAAGCTGAAACAGTGGGTCAAGTAGCAAGGGCAGTCCCTAGAATTTATGTAGCACTGGAGGACCGCTAGGTATATCACCAGTCAACTATGGTTGAAGTTGCAGGTAAGATTGTTGAGCAATCTATTTCTATTTTGATTGACACTGGTTCTAATCACAGTTACATTACTCCTAGAGTAGTGGATATTTGTGCTTTTAAGAAAGTAAAGCATAGGAAATCTTGGTTAGTTCAGCTAGCCACTGGAACTAAGAGAAAGGTCAGTGAACTTGTAGATAAATGTCCATTGGTCATGAATGGGTTGGTCACTTGTGTAGATCTGAATGTTCTACCACTTGGTTCCTATGATGTTCTCATTGGAATGGATTGGCTAGAATCTCACAGGGTAAAGCTTGACTATTACAATAAGACTTTCGAATGCATGGATGAAGAAGGGAACCCAGTAGTTGTGAAAGTTATTCCAAAGGTGGTTTCTGTAAGGCAGGTTTCAGCAATGCAGTTGAAGAAGTTCTGTAGGAAGGGTTTCCAGTTGTATGCAGCTCAGATTTTGGAGGCATCGCCGGGATGAAAATCCTAGGTTGGAGGACTATCAAGTGTTGCAGGAATTCAAGGATGTGTTTCCTGATGAAATTTCAGGGATTCCTCCAAAGAGGGACATTGATTTCACAATTGAACTTGTGCCAGGAGCAGCACCAGTGTCCAAGACACCCTACATGATGAGTACACCGTAGATGCTAGAGTTGAAGATGCAACTGCAAGAGTTGTTGGAAAAGAAGTATATCCGGCCGAGTGTCTCTCCTTGGGGAGCACCAGTTCTGTTTGTAAAGAAGAAAGATGGTACACTCAGGTTGTGTATTGATTACAGACAATTGAACAAGGTTACTATGAAAAATAAATATCCTTTGCCTAGGATTGATGACCTCTTTGATCAAATGAGAGGAGCAAAGGTATTTTCCAAGATTGACTTGAGGTCTGGTTACCATTAGGTGAGAATTAAGGATGAAGACATTCCTAAGACAACCTTTAGAACAAGGTATGGACATTATGAGTTTGTAGTGGTACCATTTGGTCTCACAAATGCACTAGCTACATTTATGTGCCTTATGAACAGTGTCTTCAGCAGGTATTTGGACAAGTTTGTTGTTGTTTTCCTTGATGACATTCTTATTTATTCTAAGAATAAAGAGGAGCATGAAGAGCATTTGAGGTTGACATTGCAATTGCTCAGGGAGCATCAACTGTATGCAAAGATGAGCAAGTGTGACTTTTATAGATAGAATTCAGTATTTGGGTCACATTATCTCAGAAGAGGGTATATCTATGGACCCTGAAAATATTGAAGCGATTATGAATTGGCCTACTCCAAGAAATGTGACAGATGTAAGATCTTTTATGGGACTTGCAGGATACTACAGGAGATTCATTGAGGGATTCTCCAAAGTTGCACATGCCATCACTTCTTTGCAAAGGAAGGGGATAGAGTTTGAATGGACATCGAGGTGTGAAGAAAACTTCCAGCAGTTGAAGAATCTCCTCACCAATGCACCAGTATTGAAAGTTGCAGATCCAGAAAAGAATTTTGTGGTATGTACCGATGCATGAGGACAAGGGCTTGGAGGATTCCTTATGCAAGACAACCACGTGATATGTTATGAGTCGAGAAAGCTAAAGGAGCATGGGAAGAACTATGCCACTCATGATCTAGAGCTTGCAGCCATAGTGCATGCCCTCAAGATGTGGAGGCACTACTTGATGGGTAGAAGATATGAACTAAGGATAGACCATTGTAGTTTGAAGTATCTATTTGATCATCCTACTTTGAACGCTAGGCAAGCAACATGGCTAGAGTTTTTATGTGAGTTTGATTTTGAAATCAAGCACATAAAGGGGAAATAGAATAAGGTAGTTGATGCACTCAACAGAAAGGTGCCAGAAGTGCATGTGGCATCTCTTAGTATTTGCCAATCAGATTTGAGGCAATAGATTGTTAACCGTACTGCCGGAGACGAAGTGTATGAGCTGGTAAAAGACAAATTGTAGCAGCAAGGTCTTGAGAAGAGGTATGGGGGATATAAATTGGAAGAAGATGGAATTCTTACTTATAAAGGTAGAATTTATATTCCAAACGTAGCAAAGTTGAGGAGAGTTGTTATGGATGAAATCCATCAAACTCTGTATTCTGGTCACCCAGGATACTAGAAGACAATTGCTACCGCCAGAAAGCAGTACTTTTGGCCAGGAATGAAAAAGGATATGGCTGAATACATTTCAAGGTGCATGAAATGTCAGCAGGTAAAGTTTGAGCATCAACACCCAGTAGGTTTGTTACAGCCTTTGCCAGTTCCAGAATGGAAATGGTAAGTTATTTCCATGGATTTTATTACGGGATTGTTGAGGACTTGGAGACAACATGATTCCATCATGGTTGTGGTCAACAAGTTGACAAAGGCAGCGCATTTTATACCGGTTAAGTCTACGCACAAGACTGATGACATCACCAAGATCTCCATGAAGGAGATTTTCAAATTGCATGGATTGCCGAAGGCAATAGTCTCTGACCGAGATGTCAAGTTCACTTCCAATTTTTGGAAGGGGTTGTTTGCAGATTTGGGTACAAAGCTAAACTTCAGCAGTGCATACCATCCGCAGACAGATGGGCTGATAGAAAGAGTTAATCAAGTACTCAAAGATATGCTTCGCATGTACGTGATGGACAAACCAACCAAGTGGGAAGATTACTTGCACTTGGTAGAGTTTTCTTATAACAATGGACAGCAGGAATCCTTGGGGATGAGTCCATATGAAGCTTTGTATGGAAGAAGGTGTAGGACACTAGTGACTTGGGATAATCCAATGAACAGGGTTGTGATTGGTCCAAAACTGCTCAAGGAAATGGAGTAGGAGGTTGTAAAGATCAGATAGAATCTGAAAGCAGCACAAGATAGATAGAAAATCTATGCAGATAAGCATTGGGTGAACAAGCAGTTCAGTGTTGGGGATCATGTTTACCTCAGAGTGAGGGCAAGGAGGAGTTCCTTGAAGCTTAGAAGTTGTGCCAAGATGTCACCAAGATATTGTGGGTCATTTGAAGTGCTTGAAAGAATAGGGATAGTTGCATATAGACTTGCATTTCCTGCTAGCACTAGAGCTCATAATGTTTTTCATGTTTCTTTGCTTAAGAGATATGTACATGATCCTAACCATGTGATAAACTGGGATGTGATTCAGGTGGAACCCGAGGGATATTTCCAAATCGATCCAATGCGCATCCTCGATAGGAAGGTCACAATGCTCTGAAACTGGGCCATAGGGCAGGTAAAGGTGCAATGGGAGCACTACGGACCTGAAGAGGCTACATGGGAGATGGAGGATTCCATGCGATTGGCACATCCATTTTTGTTCACTTTTGTGAAACACTAAGGCGGTACCAGTGTAGCATTTTGTTCAAATTTTGTAAAGCATTGAGGACAGTGCTATTGAAGGGGGAGGGGAATGTAACAACCCAGTTTTTACCCCGTTTGCATTAAAAGTATATGATTTATATATTGTAATGAATCGTGGTGTGTAGCTAAAGGAAAAAGCCCCACCATCAATTTGGTTGTGTTATGTTTCGGCGATTGGAATTGTTGCCGATGGTATATCGTGATATACGTCACATATTAGCTTTGGCATCATGTAAATATGCATTTTAATTAAATGAACCCCAACTAGCTATGTCACTACAACCATATTGAAAAGGGCATGATTTTCCTAAGGATAAGGGGGGGGAATGTTAAACCTTGAGCCTATGGGGAAAAGCCATGTGTCAACCACCCATTTAAAACTTCTGATTGTTAGCTCAGGGCAGTTATTGTTGGGTAGTGGTGGGTGGCAGGATTTCCCACACGCACACTCCACCAACAAAATCCACCACTTCACATGGGCAGGGCAAACATCGGGGGATTCTTCCACTCTCACTACTCTCCAATTGTTTGGTTCATTGTCACGCACAGGCTGGAAGATTTCCCATTTTCAGGCATAGAGAGGTTCTGTTTTTCTCACGCACATGATTCTTCATTGTTTTTCTCATGCAGCAAGTCGGAGAGCCATTTTTTGTCACCACGATTTCCCTATGAAGGGTAATTCACAATTCCTACTATGGGCGAGTATTTTCCTTACCGATTTGTGGCTTGTGTGTCTGTTTCCCTCACACACAAGCTGAGAGTTTGATTTCTTCTTCCATTTCGGGTTGTGTAATTTTCCCGTGGCTTCATTGCTGAGACCAGGAATGTTGTTTTCCCCACGTTGTTCATTGTTGTGGGTTCATTTACCTTTTTGTTTTCTGTGGTTATTATGGATTCGTTTTGGCCATGATAGGGCCAAGAATGACTCAGGGATTCATTTTCCCTATCCAAGCTGTGAATCGCTTGTTTGGCTGTGTGTATGTAGTGGTTGGTCTTCAGACTATGTTGGAGTGGGGATGAGGGCTGGGTTTGCTTGATAAACCCAGTGTGTTTGGGGAACAACACAAATAGAGCTAGAGGGCTAGATTTCTTCTCCACAACCCTTGAATAGCATTGGACAAGAGGTCAGGGCCTGGGGAACTATGTAGCAGAGAAGGGACTGATTTCCTGGTGTTGGGTGTGTGTGGGTGTATAAGAAGTTAGGCTAGTTCTAGTGTAGGTGTCCTTAGCTCTTCAATGAGATCACCATATTAGCATTCAGCTTTTCCCAACTCCTTGATGGCCTGATAAACCCCACTGTGTTGGCTTGGTTGTCTTGTTGATGGCCTGATAAACCCAACTGTGTTGGCTTGGTTTTTTTGTGTATCCTTGGCTATGTGTAAGCCTGCTTGTTCCTTATCCCTTGGGGAATCATGCCCAGCTCGAGGGTGGCAGCGTTGTTGAGAGATTAAGGAGCACACTGGCCTATGGTTGGGTGGAACGTTGCAACGACGTAGCTGGTTGCGGGACGAGTTCTCTATAAGATAAGTATTCTTGACCATTTCGTTTTTGCAATCATATTTACTGTTAATGAATTATAATTAACATGTTGAATGCTGGAATGTATGGTTTGCTTCCGCTGTAAGATAATCATGTATGCATGTTTTTACTTCCAAGCATTTTATTTCAGTTTATATATATGTACATGTTCATGGGGCTAGTTGCCCGGATGGTTGGTGTATGGTAGCATCCTCTTCGCCGGTCGGAGCGTCGAGGACGTTACATAGGAAACTTTTAGGCCTAAAGTTCTGACAATGATGTCTTCAACCACCAAAGCTAACCTCTTGAGTGGATAAAAATACCTAATATTTTGCATGTATGTCTTTTTTCTATATTTTTCTTTCTATAGCTTTCATGAGAGACATTACCACCTCATTGTTCTTGTATTATAAAATTATTAGGACCAAATATATAAGAAAACATATAATTATAACCAAAATTTCATTAAACATAACTATAAAAAATAATTACATAAAATTAAAAATTAAAAATATTTACAATCTAACATTACCTTTACCACAATACATTATGATTCCTCGACAAGGAGGTGTGGAAGGTGGTGCAAAAGCTTAGCAAGGATGTGGCTGACGAAGCAATAAGTCAGCGTGTAAGGCGGTGTGGAAGCTTAGCAAGGAGGTGGATGATGGTGCAGAAGCTTAGCACGGTCGTGGATGAATAACAATAAGCCAATAATTCAATGTTCATTGTATGTTCATTTAATGTTGGGCTCATGAACCCAACATTTCGTCGTCGACTCAGCAATAACACCCTAAACATTTTAGCCAACAATGTGGAGGTTGATATTTTATGAATTTAGGATAAAGGCATTGCATAAAATCATGTCTATGAAAAGTTTGGTTAAAATGAAAAAAAAGTTGCAAACAAACATTCGGTCAGTACTAACTAATATGTGGTCAATGCTGAAAAAAACACAATAGACACTTCCTATCAGCAGGTATAATAAGGTTATAGTGGTTGAAGTTTGACCATATAAAGTTACCCATCCAACTATTGGAGATGCAAACCATATAAAGGTTCTAGCTCCTCCATTTGGTATTCAAGAAACCATAGTAGTAGCCTACTGAAGAACCTAGCATCTCTACCTCTCACAAGTAACCTAAAACCTCTTTCCAACATTCCTAGCTCATAGAGGCTTTTGTATTATGTGGACATGAAAAACAAAGGAAACATGTTTCCACTAGTACAAGCAACGACTCGTTTCCCTTGCCACCAATCGCAATCCACCGGTTTCCTCTCACTGTCACATTGACTTTACATATCTCCCTTTTCAATTCCAATTGGAGTTCTTTCTGAACCTCATCCACTTTTGTTGTCAATACTTCCATCATGACAGGGACTGCTTAAGCTTCCTCACATTTATTCCTTGTTAAACTTTAAAGTTTGATATTCTAAATATAATCTTCTATAAAATTGTTGAATCTCAAAAAAAATAAAAATTCAATGTACAAGTGTATCAATTAATAATGTGTCATTAAACCTTCAATTTTTGTAGATTATGAAAAGTGACAAATTTAAAATTGTGAAAATACATCAACATCTAGTTGGCACACGAGATTTGAAAAATGTTAAAAATATTTGAAAACTCCATAAAAGACATAAACATCTAATTGACATCACATTTAATAAATGTTCAAAAGATGCCAAAGATCCATAAAAGACATGAACATCTAATTGACATCTCACATTTAATCACATTTAAGAAATGTTCAAAAAAAAATGCAAAAAATCCATAAAATTTCATCTAAAATTTTGAATTAAGCAAAAATCATGATTATAAATCCCAGGAAGAGTAGTATTGTTTGAATTGATTTTCAATTTCACTTTTAAATATAAGGTTCACAAATTAAAAACTAATCATAGTTAACCTATGGTGAATCTGTAACGAAGACAACAGCCTCTGTAACAAAGCCAAAAAAACAGAGGAGGAGAAACTCAATATTTTTCATAACAGCAATTTGAAATAATAATTTCTAAAGGAGAAATTGCTCAAGGATGTCCAGAGGCTGCCATGGGAGGACTCCCTCACGCACAAGAATTGAAAGGCTCGGAATGGTGAAAATAGTGCTCCGCCAGGGCATTACGAATGCCCAGGATCAACCACTCAAAGAATTAGGTAGGGTTTTACCTATTTTCTCAAATTTTTTGCAAAAATATCATTAGTATTCTACAATTTTACTGTGCTAGTTGGAAACCTTATATTTACTTTCCTGGCCTACGTATGTGAAGATACAACATTTTGAATTTGTGGGTTTATATTTAAGTAGTTGAATTGGGGTTATTTTTGGGTAATTATTTTTTAATTATGGCTTCACATTTGTTTAATATTTTGCAAAAATCATAATTGTTGAAGAATAACCTCTCTTGGATTTAACCATGTAATCCTGATTAATGAATTTGAAAGATTTATGTTTTGAAGTCCAAAAGGTTGGAAGGTTTTATTATCTTGTTTAATGCATCTTAATTTTATAAACTTTTTAATGTGTCTAATTGATGTTAATGTATAGAATAATTAGAATTTGAAGGCTTTATGATATGTTTTAGTTGATTTAGATTCTTTGAGTAATCATCAGAGCTTGAATATTTATTATGTAATATGATTTTTTTATTTTTCTTCTTGAAGTTTTTGTCAATCAATTATTTTGTGGAGACTTTGAATTTTTTTTTAAACAAAAATTGTTAAAGAATTTTTTTATAAAATGAAATTTGGACTTAGACTGCTCCAAGAGAAAGACCACTTCTATGCTTCCTTGTGCGTCTTTTTCCGATCTATTTTTCCATAATAATTTATTTTATTTCTATGATCTAGTTTTTTATATTTTTCAGTCAAAAAAATTAGTTATAAGAATTTTACTGCCAAGCTTTTAAAATCTTTATAAAAAAATTTAACGTTGGTTTTGAAAGGTCAATAATCTGAGCGCTGCACTTAAAAATTTTAATAAAAATTTTCAATGTTGGTTTTGAAAGGTTGATAATCCTTGTGCTTAAAGGGCCTTGCACATTTCTACCATGAAAAAGAATATGCGTTTGATGATTATTTGAAATCTCTTCTAGCATTGAACGTTTTTTTACAGGCCCAACAATATTATGTTTCCCTAGAAAACTACCTGATATGTTATGAGTAGACCATTCAGATTTAGAATCATCAAGGATATTTGTCAAATTTCCAAAGGCACACCCTCAAATGCTATATTTGTTTATGATAGGAATGATAATCTGATTTATGGAGTTTTCCATCAACAAATTTGGAAGAAAAACATATTTAGAAACACAACATTCTTCTATGGATCTAAATAAACCCCAATTTCACCTTTGATTCAATAATGTGCATCGAGTTTCATCTTTTAAGTGCCAATTATGGAAGTTGTAGTGGAGATCTAACCTTTGGATATCACATTTTGGTAGTATATGATGCCATGAATCTATTTTCTATAATTAGTGGCAAGTTGAAGTTGGGAATAAGTGTAATATAATCCAGGTTTTACCTCGGTTAATGGTAAAAGAATAGGTCCACTCTACAACTACCAAGCGAGAAAATTGATTGCAAAAGATTGAATTAAATTTATATTAAATTTCTGAAAAATTAATTGCAAAAGATTGAATTGAATTTATATTAAATTTCTTGATTTCACATGGACTAGAATCTCTCATTAAAATTCCTCAAGTACATCTAGAAGGGAGTTTAAAATTGGTTCCAGAAAATACCGTCCACTATGATAGTTGACAGTTGTTCATGGATAAATTTTTATAGCCATTAATAATAATGTTCTTTTTACCGTCATTAGTAATGATGCTCCTGTTTTCGAGTTTCAGTGGTGCAGCATGTCATTGCTCCATTTTGTTGATAAAGAGACTTTCTTACATCCAAAATTCATTTGTATATGCTCAATACAATAAATATTGACCTTCGGCGTTATGATTGTGAGATGCATTAGAAACACTTTTAATGAAATCTATATATATTATTAAAAAATATTAATGCATTAAAAAATTGTTATGTGATGCCTCCCCCATCTAATTGTGGATAATTATGACGGATAATTATGACGTTGATTTCAGGAGAATTGGGATTTATCTTGTCTTTAATATTTAACTAGCATTTGCATCAAGAGGTGCAAAAAAGGTCGAGGGTAAAAATATGTGTCTTTCCGTAAGCCAACCTTTGTGACTTTGGTACTTGCTGCATTATGCATTTCCATAGGGTTGTATCTTTAGTAACAATGATTATAATAATTTCAGCAAGAAAATGGATTGAATTTAACTAGTTTTTTTTTTCGATTTCCGAAATCCCGAATCAAAATCGGAAATTGAGAATTCAAGAAATTATTTGAACAAAAACCTAAGTCTGATCTTTTCGATATCTGAAGTGGGAGTTTCCACGTGGATTTTGACTGAATAATTGTTTTTCGATTTGCGATTTGTCTAGATTTCTTATTTCCGACATATAAATATTATGATAGGACATTTATGAATTTTGATTTGTGTACAATCAACTTTGGTCCGCTTTCCGATTTTTGATTTCCTATATTTCTCATATTGGTTCATTTGTTCGATTGTAGAATTTTTTTTTTCCATATTGGAAAGTGGAGATTCCACATGGATTTTGACTGAATGATTATTTCCCGATTTGTGATTTGTCTAAAAAATTTATTTCCTATTTAAGCATTATATACTTTAAACTTTAAGTTATGTACAATCAATATAAAAAAATTTGAGTATTGTGGTTAGGTGAATATTAAAGAAAACAACATGATATTAAAAAAAGCAAAAAGGTGAAATAATCTAAAAATCGGAAATGTAAATGTCGGGACAGAAAATATTTGTGAACAAGGTTGACAGGGGTTAAGATGAGGCTGAGAAGAGGGTATATTCTTACTAATCTTGAATTTTCCTCTTGAATACCTTCTACATAATTCACAAACATTATCATATGATAACTGAGATACATCACCTATTCCCATGAGGTTTAAAATTTCTAAATATTCACTTTTTATGCCTTTGAGTAGAACTTTTTTTAAGGTATTTTCCCCTAACTGTCTTAGTTTTGATCTCGAAAGGTTGTATTGAAAGCATTCGACATAGTTTTACAAAGGTTCTTCTTCTCGTTGTGTTATTTCAAAGATGTCCTCGTTAACCATGTAATACTCTTGGTATCTTTTCAAGAATATATGTTTCATGTCTTCCCAAGTTTGAATGCAATTCCCACCTAATCTCATGAACCATCGGAGGGCTGCCCCTTTCAAAGTAAGAGGGAAAAAATTCAAATTTTGAACATTATATGCTCTACAAAACATTTCCAATTGAAATAAAAATTCATCAGGGTCTTCATTCTCTAGTCCGTGAAAATTTGGAAAAGTGGATGGGAGAACGTATTGTATTTGTGCCATTCCTCTTGGATCTCTAATAGGGAATTCAAAGGTAATAAATTCTTAATCTTTCTTTCCCACCATATCTTCCCACGACATAAATAACTATTCATATATTATATTGGGGTTCCTCTTTCAAATGTTCCTGTCAGTTTGTTAGCAAGATGGGTGGTACTTACAACACCACTAAGTGATTTAATTGTAAAATAATTCCTACACTTGGACTCAAGTAAATTATACGAAAGTAAATTACCTAAAGGCATACATACATTAAATTGAACATATGAAAAATAAAACTATCTATGTTTGCGAAAATAAAAGTACACTTAAGTGAAATAAATCAAACTTTGCGTAAAGTAAACATACTTGTGCGAAAAAGGAACAATAAGGCTTTGGGGAGCCCCCCTAAAGTGGATGCGTCAGGCTGTCACACTATGGAAATTCCGTAGTTAGGTCATCTTTGCTTCTTATCGTTTCCCCTTCCCCCTCCTGTGTAATGTAAAGGAAACCTATCTATCCTTACCTATCTAGACTCTGTTTATGATAAACTAAACTAAAAGAGAAACTAAATTACGACTATTCACTAAACAAATTTTATTTTTTCTACCTTACAGAACAACTCCTCGACAACGACACCAAAATGTTGGGTGTGTTATCTCGACTAGATTAATACCAAAATGTTTGGATGTGTTCTACTATCTTAAATACACCTAATATTTAATTATCGATCGGGTTTGGTAGGATTAGAGTTGCTACAAAATATATGCGAAGGTATTGGGGTTCCTAGGGCATTGTAGAAATACATAAATAAACAAAAGATTGAAAAATCTTCAAAATGAAAAACTGTGTCAAACTCCTATATTAGTAATATGGTTGAACTAAAACAAAACATCGGAGTAGAATAATATCAGACTATGTTATTTCAACTAACAAATGAGAATATAACTAAACCTATTAAATAACTTCAAGAGCTAACTATTCACAAAAAGTACATATTTGGAAATACAATCACAACAACTAGATAATTTATAAACAAATAATTTTTGACCGAAAAATATATTATCAAAAACTACTTGAAAAAAACTGGGGTTCAAGAAAGACTTAACTAATAAGTGAATGGAAAACGGAATAAAGAAAAGCAAGTAGAAAACTCAATAAAGAAACTAAATAAAAACCAAGTAGAAAACTTGATAAAGATAATTAAATAAAAAGCAAGTAGAAAACTTAAAAAAGATAGTTTTAAGTTCTTTTCTACAAGTCTTTTCAATAATCACAAAGTGAAAGGAATAGGCCTTATCACTTATGATAAATTGACAAGATACTAGTATACTATCAATTAACACACCTAACCCTACAAATCCATATACAAAGAAATAGATCAAACATAATTTCAAAACATTACAACAGTATTAAAGAAGAAAATCGAAAATTAAAAGAAACAAAATCACAACACATAATTCAAAGCATGAGTTGGAAAGAGAAAACTAAGGATAAAACTTAGTAAATACTTTAAACAATATAATCTATGGTTCAAGTAAAAACATAATCATTATCTAATGACTACAATTAGAGCATAATAAAAAATCCAAAGAAACAGAATTGAAAACATGCTTAAAAATAAACTAACACTAAAGGTCAGATGGAAGGCTGGACAAGAGTCTAGAAGGAAGGTCCGAATGACAGTCCAATCACACAGTTCGAATGAGAGGCTGTATACAGGAAATAATAAAAATAGACCTAAATGATTTAATCATCAGTTGATCTTGTGCATATGAAAACAAGATGCATAAAGACAGGATTTACACCTAATTAATCACTGTATTTAACAGTGAAATAAACAAAAACAAATACATGAAAATAAGAAAATCATTGCATATTAATAAACAAACTGGAATTTAAATTGCATAAACTTATAACAGGAATAAACAGAACTTAATCTATCTAAATTGATGAAAACAACCTATTCTATGTGCTTATTTAAATTCTATTTAAATTGATAAAACAACCTATTCTATATGCTTGTAAATAAGAAGCTAAGAATGAAAGGATTAAAACCAAACCTGAAAACAAACTATACGTGACCGGCCAAAAAACTACATTAACAGCATAGTATGAACTTTATTAACTACAATAGATACATGCTACAGGAAACGAAGAAATAAATAATTGCGGGAACTTAACTACCTAAACAAATTAAAAATAAAACTACTTATCTATAAGGATGAGATAACAAAAACTCGTATGAAAATAGAAACCACAGATTGTCAATGGGCCCTCTCAGCAATCATGGATAATGCCTAGCAAATGCTTGCACATGCAGTCATAAACAACAAAGCGTAGAGTTCTTATTAAACATAAGGAACATAGTTACAATATCCTTCCCTTAAAGCAAACTAACTATCTATCTAATGGATTGATCAATCCCCTATCTCTCTGTATTGAGGTGTTTATATACACATTGTTTTCAAGAGGTTGAGCAAGTCGACCCTTTAGTGGTCGATTTCTCTTCTAAATTTAGTAAATCATAAAAGGAAATAATAGTTTACAGGCCAGCACATAGGCATATCCCTTAATCTTTGGTGTAAGTCTGGTTTTCTTCATTGTGAACGTGGCATGCAGGCTTCTCTTCAGTTTGAACAGGGCGTCATGGTGGTGTAGCTACTCCTCTTTTTGCGTGACTGGTGAAGTGGTTGCGAGAGAAAGAAATTGCAAGCTGGTGTGCTATCCAGAACACGGATTTATTACCAGGAACGCTAATAACAATTTATTTGCAAGTTGTTTTATATTTTACAGTGCGCAGGCTGATGGGCGATCTGGACAGGAGGCTGAACAAATAGTTGCATTGTGAGCTGGATACACTGAGCGTTAATCTAGGGAAACATGGAAAACTACCATTAAATTTCACACAATGGGTTGGATGACGAGGTAATAAGTAATAGCATCGTGACAGCGACGATCCTCTAGAATGTTCCCTCCTTTGAATGCGTGAGCAGTGAAAACAGAATGGAGAAATTAATGCACACACGATCCTTCTAGTTTGTTGATTATGCTATCACCTGGGCACGTGGTCATCAGAATGGTTTGCAGCTTGCTTCAATGTTTAATGCCTGAAATCGGTTATGGACAATGTACAGGCTGATTAACGAGCTGGATGGCGAGTTGCGTGATGAGCTAGACAACGATTGCGCATATCGGGATGAATGGCAAGCTGAATGCATTTTATTTATAAATTCGCACAATCATACTATATAACCTGCAAACAAATATGTAAGTCAATTAATATATTAAATATGCTTTAAATAATATAGATTTGAGTTAATAAAATCATAAAATGATATTAATAACCAAAGTTGAATAAACATTAAATTTGTTCTTACCTTGTGCTAAATAATGATCTGCGTGACATAAAATATACGAAAGATAATAAAATATGCATTTAAATGTGTTATTTTAATGCCAAAAATGATAACAAAATGAGGTTCAACAGTCTTCTTTCCTTTTGACTTGAAAGCTTTGTCATTTTTTAAAGAAGGAGCTGACTGAGAGGGTTTGGGACCCTTGTTTGGCTTATTACTGCAAAAATTATGTTTCTTGGGAGGCTTGGACTTTTCTTTCTGTTGGGAAAATAAGGCTTTCCTAGATGTATCTACAGTGTTAATTATTCCAAGATGAATGAGCTTATCTTGCTCTCTAATTAAGGAATCACAAAAGGATTCAAGACTAGGCTCTTGATAGCTAGTTGCAGTCAAGGATTCTTTCATGGAATAAAATGTAGATACAAAAAAAAAATATGTAGGTCCAAGTTTGGAAAGAATATGATAAATACATTGTTTGTCTTATGTCTTAATGTTGCATTCTTCACATAAGAGTCTAAGAGTTTTATACTTAGATAAATATTCTTGAATGCATGAAAAATTACTTGAATTCAAAGAAATAAACTCATTCTCAAGTTGATGACCTTGAATTTCATTGTGTTTACCAAACACAGATTCCAACTTTTCCCAAGCTTTATCAGGTTCATCAATTCCAGATATGTGGAATCACAAATCAGTAGAGATTGACATCCCAATCAATCCACGAGCTTCATCACATCTATTTTCCCATTTTATTTTCTTATCCTCACCAGTGGGTTTTGTTTCTTTCCTTGAGGTAATTCTGAAAAGTTCCCTACTTCTTAGAACATCCTCCATACGAGATTTCCATGAGAAATAGTTAAAACTGGTAAGTACAATATCACAAGGGGCGGCCATACTTGAGAATAATGGCTAAAAGAATAGAAACTAACTGCCTAGATGCAAAGTGCTCGAAAAATCAAGATTTTTAAAAAAAGCGGCACTAAAAACTGATTTTGAATGATGAAGTTATGCTTGATCAGTGGCAAATATTAACTTGACCAACTAAAAAAAGAACCCCCCTCTTCCCAAGATCAACCTTTGACAATCACTTTACAATAAAGTTGTTTTTAAGTGAATCACTTTTGTAGAATAAGTGATGTTCACTTTTACAATAATGTTACTTTAAATATTGCGGCAATAAATTAAAAGACTTAAGTGACTCACTTTTTATATTATTTTATTTAAGTGAGATGCACTTTTACAATAAAGTAAATTTAAAATAGAAATTGCACGCACTAAAAAGTAGCTTAATAAGACTTGAACTCAAGACCTATTAAGGAATAAAGCAACTTTGGACCAAGTAAGCTAAGTTTAAAAGGTACGTAAAAGAATGGAAAGAGGAAGGGGGATTTTTTTTTTTTTACTCTTCTCTCTCGTTCTCCGAGCTTGCCTTTTTTTTCCTGCAACTCACAAAAACAAAATGAAAAAAAAAAAAGAAAAAAATCCACACTATGGGGTTAGATCTTGGTTAGCTTACCCGAAAAGTCTACGTTTTCAAGTTTTCTCGTTGTTTTTAATTCGTCGTGATTGCACTCGCAAGGTGCACGACAAAGAGCATATGCAACCAGGGAAGGAAACAGTTCGAGACTAAAACAATAAAGATCTAATAATCAAACTGATATAATATGAGAGATTTAAAAAAAATAAAACAAATCCATCACTGTAACATTATACCTTCAGATTTTCTGAAATGGGTGTTTCTGGATCAAACGAAAATAGTTTTCGATGAAACGAAAAATATTTCCCAATGGAAATGACACTCCAGATGCAATGGAACAGCTCCCACAGGAAACAGATTTGTAGAAACTCCAAAACTAGAAACCATTTCAAAGTTTCGTCAACACCGGTTCCATATCTTGATCACAAACGGAAGCGACTCTTCATAAACGCTCTGATACCATGTTCGGGTACACAGGGTACTCCCAAAAGACTGAACACCAAGAGCAACCACTCACAAAAATAGATCACATATCAATAGACCAATTTTTGTCACGTGGTTAAAACCCTCGAGAGAGAAATAGTCCACAGCCCCAGCTAAATAGCTACTTGGAGCAATTTACTATGCAAAAGAAAGAAGGTTACATGAGCTTCTCATAATCGATCAACCAACCAAAGACCCTCCATGCTCTTTAAATAGAGATCATGGACCAATCGGGTGTTAAGCCACAGATCAATGGTAGGTATGATCTAAGATAAGTTGAACCATCGGATCACTGTATGTCTAGAACATATCGTGACCGTTAGATTAGAATATTTACAAATGCATACTAAAGAAACACACTTTTGAGGGAATCCTTGACATATGAGTTGAGATACCAGTTCTATTAGGATGAACTGAGAAATAGACATGGGTCTCAATACCTTTGACATGGTCAATGGAGGAAACTTAGGCCTTAGGCCCTAAAGGCACATTCTATACAACCAAATCCCATATCAATGGCTTGAATCACCACACGTGACCTATCAAGGGAATCTTTCACCTCTTAGTGGGGATATTAATTACATTAGAAAGTTTTGAATATTATATATGGGTCTCAGGATTATGATCATTGTCTACAAATGAAATATTGAATTTACACCCTAAAAGAAAATTTTATGCATAGAGGGATAAGAACAACACCTCAACCCACAACAATGACCTTTCAAATATACCCTTTACCTAATAGTGGGATGTTGATGACATTAAGAATTTTTTCAACATTATGTATGGGTCTTAGAGTTGAGGGAAAGGTTGGGGGAGAGAACCTATAAACATAGGCCATAAAGGAAGATCTTCTTTTTATCTAAGGATTAGAGAAACAACTCAAGCTGCAACATAGCACCTCTCAAGGGTATGCTTTTCTTTTGAGTGGGGATAAGGGATCCATTGGAATAATTTGAGTAGTAGGTATGGATTTCAAGGAATTTGACATGATTTGGGGAGGAACTCTAGGGATATGACTCCAAATATACATTATAAGTACTCATGGTAATCAGCAATACATCAAACCACCACCTAAGATCTCTCAAGGTTATCCTCGCCTTCAAGTAGGGATACAAGTGCCATTAGAACATTTTGGATATTAAGTATGAGTCTTTATGCCTGAACATGATTAAGGAAGGAAAGCTATGCCTTATTCCATAAAGTAAAGTTATATGCATTTAGGTTAAAGAACAATGCCTTGATCAACCACACATCAACGTGTCTAGTATATACTTGGCCCAAGTATGTGTCTCAGGGCCTTGGACATGGTTCATAAACAATGCCTAATCCTAATCCATTAAATGGATATTAATGGAATATTGTCCCAAGAATGATTCCTTTAGCTAAAACACATGACCTCTCAAGTGGATATTTGACCTCAAAATGGTGTTTTGGACACCATTTTGAAATTTTGAGCATAAGGTATTATTCACAAGGCTTTCAACATGGTGGATGGAAGAAACCTAGGTGTTGGGCCCTAAAGGGATATTTTTTGCTTCCAATCCTAATAACAATTCCTTGAACAAACACAAATGGCCTCTCAAGGGGATCCTTCACCTTCAATAGAGCATATTGAAACCATTATGGTATTTTGAGAATTATGTGTAAGTATTGAGGCCTAAACCAAGATCGAGTGATGAAATATTAGCCTTAGTACTAAAATGTAGCCTTTGAAACTCAAGGGCCATGAATAGTCCCTTAACCTACCACACATGGCCTATATGCAGGATATTTGGGCTTTAAGTTGTAATATGACATAATTATAAGGTTTTTAGCACAAAGGGTGGTCGTGGGACCATATAAATGGATAAGAGATGAACCTAAGGCTTAGTATCTAAAACAATATTTTAGGTGCCCTACTTCAATAAAAACACCTTGAACCATCGCCCTCGATCTCCTAAGAGTGTCGTATTCCTCCATGTTGGGATATGGGTAGGTAGGTCCAACAACATCGCATTGAAACATCACACATGATCTCCTTAGCATATTCGTGGCCACCAAGTGGAGATATGGGCACCATTAGTATTTTTTGAGCGCTAGGTTTAGGTGTTGACGTATTAGCCATGGTTGGTGTAGGAAGCTCATGCATTGGGATATATCGGATGTAACACCCCGGTTTTGACCCCATTTTCATTAAAGGTATATGATGTATATATTGTAATGAATCGTGGTGTGGAGCTAAAGGCAAAATCCCCACCATCGATTTGGTTATGTTATGTTTCGACGATTGGAATCGTTGCCGATGGTATATCGCGATATACGGCACATATTAGTTTTGGCATCATGTAAATATGCATTTTAATTAAATGAACCCCAACCAGCTATGTCACTGCAACCATATTGAAAAGGGCATGATTTTCCTAAGGATAAGGGGGGGGATGTTAAACCTTGAGCCTATGGGGAAAATCCATGTGTCAACCACCCATTTAAAACTTCTGATTGTTAGCTGGGGGCAGTTATTGCTGGGTAGTGGTGGGTGGCAGGCTTTCCCACATGCACACTTCACCAGCAGACTCCACCACTTCACGTAGGCAGGGAAAACATCGGGGAATTCTTCCACTCTCACGACTCTCCGATTGTTTGGTTCATCCTCACGCACAAGATGGAAGATTTCCCTGATGCCAAGCCTGTGAAGCAGCGCCCCTATAGATTGAATCGAAAATACAAGGAAAAGGTTAAGCTAGAGTTGGAAAAGATGCTTGCTGCAGGAATAATTGAACCTGTTGAAGAATCTGAGTGGGTCAGCCCTATGGTCGTCCAGGAGAAGAAGACTAAGGGTGAAATCCGAATCTGTGTCGATCTAAGGAAACTCAATGATGCCTATCTGCACAACCCTTTCCCCACTCCCTTTATAGATGAAGTGCTCGACAATGTCGGAGGCCAAGAAATATACTCTTTTACCGATGGGTTTTCGGGCTACCATCAGATCCGAATTGCTCCAGAGGACTGGCACAAGACAACCTTTGCTACCGAAATGGGTTCCTTCCAGTATACCGTCATGCCCTTCGGGTTGAAGAATGCACCTGCCATATTTTCCCGAGTAGTCATCTCCGCCTTTAAGGAATACATAATAAATTTTTAGAAGTTTATTTTGATGACTGGACTATTTTTGGGCTAGTAAAAGACCATATAAATATTTTGAGACTTATGTTGGATAAATGTAGACAGCACCAAATCTCCTTGAATTTAAAAAAGTGCATTTTCTGTGCACCTTTTGGCATTCTACTTGGTCATGTGGTATGCAAGCAGGGATTGATGATGGACCCTGCGAAGATCGCTATTATTGTAAACCTGCCACCTCCAAAATCTGTCAAACAACTTCGAACAACGCTTGGTCACACCGGCTACTATAGGAAATTTATCCGAGGATATGCCAAGATTACCACCCCAATGGAAAGGCAACTAAAGAAATATATTAAGTTCGAATGGACTCCAGAATGCCAAGCAAGCCTCGACATTCTAAAAGAAAAAATGGTCACCGCCCCTATCCTTGTATTCCCTGACTGGAACAAGGAATTTCATGTGCATGTGGATGCATCCTCTATTGCTTTAGGTACTGTGCTCGCTCAGCCAGGCGCAGGTAATATCGATCACCCTATCTCTTTTTCCAGCAGGAAGTTGTCTACAGCGGAGAAAAATTATACTACGACAGAACGTGAAGGTCTTGCTATGGTATATGCATTACAAAAATTTCTGCATTATCTTCTAGGTTCTCATTTTAAGATGTTTACTGACCATTCTGCTCTGAAGTACTTAGTCAACAAACCTGTGCTAGGACGAAGAATATGCAGATGGTTAATTCTATTTCAAGAATATGATTTTGAGATCATTGTTAAGCCTGGATGACTTAACCTAGGACCTGACCACTTGTCGAGGCTCGAGTCAGGCGAGGAACCTACCAATATGGACGAAGGCCTCCCCGATGCACAATTATTTGCTATATAGATAGTTGATGACTATTTCCAGGATATTGCTCAGTATTTGTCCACAGGTATTCCCCCCGAAGAGATGACCACAAAACAGAAGAAGCAGCTGGTGGTTCGAGCCGCGGACTTCACTTTAATAGCAGGACATCTATATAAGATGGGACCAGATGAGATATTACGCAGATGTGTCTTGGAACATTAAAAACCTCTAATACTGGCAGAAGCACACTCTGGCGCAGCAGGCGGTCACTATGCAGGAAAAGCAACAGCGCAGAAGATCTTGACAGCTGGCTTATGGTGGCCCACACTTCACAAAGATGCAAGAGAATACTGCCACAGCTGCGACATCTGTCAGAGGACAGGCAGACCATCTAGGAGGGATGAAATGCCCCTAGCTCCACAAATAACATTACAGGCCTTCGACAAATGGGCCATTGACTTTGTTGGTCCTATCAACCCCCCTGCGAAAAAGTCAGGAGCCCGATACATCATTACAGCAACTGATTATCTTACCCGTTGGGCCGAAGCTCAACCCGTCAAGACCTGCAGTGCTGCTACCGCTGCGAAGTTTATCTTCAACAACATCTTATCCAAATTTGGGTGTCCCAAAGTTCTTATGAGTGATCAAGGGTCACACTTCCTAAATAAGACTATTGAAGTATTGACCGAAGAATTTCAGGTTTATCATCAAAAGAGTACCGCATATCACCCACAAGCAAATGGGACTGTCAAAGCTTTTAACAAAATCCTTGAGCACGCCTTGACAAAGGTTTGTAACGCTAACAGGAATGATTGGGATCTTCGAATTCCAGCGGTACTATGGGCTTACAGAACTACTTGCAAGAAGTTGACAGGCCATACACCCTTTCGACTAGTTTATGGACAAGAAGTTGTCATGGCCATGGAATATATTGTTCCCAGCCTCCGGATCTCTGCTTTCACCGAGATGGATGACCCTGCCATAATCACAAAAAGACTGAAGCAGATACTCAAACTTGAAGAGGATAGACTTGTCGCAGGCTTCCAGCAACAGGTGCAGAAAGCTCGAGAAAAAGCGTGGCACGACAGGCACATCAAGATGAAACATTTTCAGCAGGGTGATCTTGTGCTCCTTTATGACAGCAGATTCATGAAGTTCCCCGAAAAATTTAAGACACATTGGAAAGGACCGTATGTAGTACAGAAAGTTACTGACGGGGGCGCAGTTCAGCTAGCCAAGTTAAATGGCAAGCTTTTCCCCTCTATGATAAACGGGAGCCGTTTAAAAAAGTACATAGACAGGCCAGGTACTCAGAATAGGAGATAGCTCCAACTAAATAAGTAACATGCTTGCTGCACTATGAAGTCTGTTTTGTCGGCAAAAGGCGAAGTAACAAGCTGGTCGTAGGTCGCAGGGTCAGGTTGTGTCGAAGTCGAAAATTGTCAAGGTGTGTCGCAACCCAAAATGTGACGGATGGGACATACTGCATTCGGCGGTGCTAGCACGAGCGTTGCTCTCATTATTGGTCATAATGAGATTTTGGGGAAAATCCGGCGCTATGTGGAGCAGATTCCCGGAACGTCGTCAGATTTGGTATCATGTCTACACCATGATGCCAAATTCAGCATTGAGATTGTATAAGGAGCCATCTCGACTCGTATTTTCTACCTGAGGCACATCCGTGACATATTCAGCCTGAACTATGTCAAACGACTATAATGTTGAGACGTTAGTATGGGAAGTAAGGGACAGAGGTCTGTAGCACCTTCTAACTACCCCGTTAACACAGTCCTGCTTGGCTAAGCACATCGACAGGCAGGAGTTTGCTCTAAATTTGCAAAGACGGCCAAGAGTTTTCTCTAACGTAGAGAAACCAAGGGCATGAGGCCTCACAGAAAGACTCTGGGAAATCCCCCCCAGCCGTCTTTTGGTATAACAGACCCATGCCAGCTATACTCCTCCCGCGGTGGGACACACAATTCCAGGGGACCCCAAAGTCGTGGATGGTCAAGTATCGGCCATCACAGAACAGGGTGGTGTTGCAGGTGGTCGCGACGGCTTTCATCAGTAAAACTGCTGCAAAGGACAGAAGTATGCAGCCGGCAGCAGCATGGAGAGCTTCACCAAGCAGTTCATTATGTCTCATCAGCGAAATTCTGCCACCGGAGAAGCTGAAGAGTGTCCCGAGACGGGCCACTAGTGAGTCTTAGGGGCCTGTTGGGGTGCATACTCCATGTTGGGTAACTCCGTGGTTAATTAGAAAATTTGTAAGCAGAGTTATGGGTCAAAATAGTCTTAGGGGTGTCAGGGTAAGTCAAAACCCTCTGCTTTGTAATATAACCGTGGTTTAAATCCAGGGTTTAGGGTTTTTGGGTGCCCATGGTTTAAGACCATGGTTTTGTAAAAATGCACAGTATAAATAAGCGCCTGTGTAAAGAAGAAAGGTTAGGCTTTTTGATGTAAAGAAAGACTAAGGCGAAGTAAGGTTGGTTTTTGTAAGGGAAGGATAAAGTCCCAGCTGTGTGCATGGACGACCTCTGCAGCTGTGTGCGCAGAGGGTTTTTGTAAGAAGAAAAGAAAGATCTACAGCTGTGTGCGCAGAAGCCTGCTACTATGTGCACGGCTGTTGAGGACTAAAGGGATCTGCAGCTGAGTGCACAGATCAACTGTGGTTTTGAGGAAAGAGGAATAAAACGCAGTTTGTGGACGTAGCCCCTACACTGGGGGTGAACCACGTTATATTTGGTGTCCTGGTTTTATTGTGTTGTTTCTGTTTCTGTTATTTTCATGCATTAAAATGAATACATCTGATAACATAAGATCACTGCTAGTAATAAGCTTCGCTGTGAATTCCCCGAAGTGGGTTATGCAAGTTTAGTTTGTTTATTGTGCTGTAAAGAAATATGTGAATGATTGATAAAGTTTACAAGTGTTGATTAATAATTGCTTTTAAAGGCTAAGGTACAGTAATACCCCTCTCTGCATGCAGAAACCTGATTCTGCGGCACCCCATTGCTGTTTCGGGTGAGACTGCAACCTGCGCGTAGGTTGTTGCCGAAAGGGCCAACACGGTGGGTCTTTTGTTGGTGCGACGTATAAGAAATAACTCGGGTCTGCCCTATTGCCCAACATCTCACGCAGAGAAAGATTTTGTTTTTCTCACGCACAGGATTCTTCATTGTTTTTCTCACGCAGCAAGTCGGAGAGCAATTTTCTGTCACCACAATTTCCCTGTGAAGGGTCATTCACGATTCCTGCTGTGGGCGTGTATTTTCCTTACTGATTTGTGGACTGTGTGTCTGTTTCCCTCCCGCACTGGATGAGAGTCTGATTTCTTCTTCCATTTCGGGTTGTGTAATTTTCCCGTGGCTTCATTGCTAATACCAGGGATGTTGTTTTCCCCATGTTGTTCATTGTTGTGGGTTCATTTACCTTTTGGTTTGTTGTGGTTATTATGGAGTCATTTTGGCCACAATAGGGCCAAGAATGAATCAGGGATCGATTTTCCCTGTCCAAGCTGTGAATCACTTGTTTGGCTACGTGTATGCAGTGGTTAGTCTTCGGAATGTGTTGGAGTGGGGATGAGGGCTAGGTTTGCTTGATAAACTTGGTGTGTTTGGGGAACCACACAGACATAGCTAGAGGGCTGGCTTTCTTCTCCACAACCCCTTAATAGAACTGGAAGGGAGGTCAGGGCCCAAGGGACTGTGTAGTAGAGAAGGGACTGATTTCCTGGTGTTGGGTGTGTGTGGGTGTCTTAGAAGTTAGGATAGTTTTGGTGTAGGTGTCCTTAGCTCTTCAATGATCTCACCAGCTTAGCATTCAGCTTTTCCCAACTCCTTGATGGCCTGATAAACCCAACTATGTTGGATTGGCTGTTTTGTGTATCCTTGGCTATGTGTAAGCCTGCTTGTTCCTTATCCCTTGGGGAATCATGCCCAGCTCGAGGGTGACAGCGTTGCTGAGAGATTAAGGAGCACGCTGGCCTATGGTTGGGTGGAACGTTGCAGCGACGTAGCTGGTTGCGGGACAAGTTATCTATAGGATAAGTATTCTTGACCATTTTGTTTCTGCAATCATATTTACTGTTAATGAATTATAATGAACATGTTGAATGCTGGAATGTATGATTTGCTTTTGCTATAAGATAATCATGTATGCATTTTTTTACTTCCAAGCATTTTATTTCAGTTTATATGTATGTACATGTTCATGGGACTAGTTTCCCGGATGGTTGGTGTATGGTAGCATCCTCTTCATCGGTCGGAGGGTCGGAGATAGTACAGAGTGGTATCAGATCTAATGTTGCAGAATGGGCCTCTATGGGCCATGAAGAATCAGCTAGCAGAGGGATGTTTCCCTCTACCCAGCAGAAATCAAAGGAAATCTGTGTATGATAGAATTTTTTTGAAAAATTTTGTCTGAGGGTGGAAATCATCAGATGGCTTAGACTAAAGCCCATCCGATACATCGGAGGACTTATTCTGAATATTTTTCGATGCATCGGATCACCTAAGCGGAAGGCCACTCGACGAGGGGCAAGCGGAAAGAATTTTTGAAAATTTTCTAAGTGTCGGGCCATCGGCTCATCGAAAGACTCAGTCTGAAGACCCTCCGATGTAGCGGACAGTTTAGTTGAAGGGCCATCTGACACAGTCTCGGTGTCGACAAAAATTAGCTAGTGGGATAGCCGACACAGCGGCGAAAGAAAGATGATGGAGGTATCAATACATCGGCTCCGTTTAGCTGAAGATTGTCGAAACATCGGCATAGTTAGAAGGAAAGACTCCTGATACTACCATCAATGAAAATTAGTTGATGGAATAGCCAATATAGCGATGGCAAGAAGAATAAAAATTTTGAAGTGTGAGATCGTCAGCTCAGCTTAGCTAAAACGTCGGAGGAAACTACTAGATGGAACCGCTGAAACGTCGGCTCATTTAGTCGAAAGGACATCCGATACAGACCATTGGAGATGGCGAGAGATAGAAGAAGGGAGAGCCAACGGAGCGGCGGGGAAAGAAAGTTGAAGAGAGAGCCAATGAAGCGGTTGGAAAAGCTCAAAGGCACTGCAACGACAGCGAAAAATAGATGATGAAGGCGCCGCAACGACGGTGAAACGTAGATGATGAAAGCGCCACAACTGCGACGAAAGGAAGTGGAAGTAGGCGCTGATATGTCGATGGAAAAGAGAGGAAATTAGTTGATTGAGCTGCCGACACGGTGGTAGAAAGGAGAAAAATATAACAAACAAGATTTCCAGAAATTTGTCTAAGTCTGGGAAAAACCGAAAAATTTTCCACTGTCTTTCAGGAGAAGTTCTCTGAAGCTTCATCGGAGTTGATCACTGATGCAAGGCCACAGTGTCAATAGAGAACTTCTGAAGGATGCTGAGACATCAAGAGAGTTTATCCGATCAGGCAGTTGATGCGGCGACGGGAGAAAGAAGAAGTTTTATCGAAGTGTTAAAAAGTGTAGGAGAATTTTAGCTCATGGAGCAGCCGATGCGACAGCAGATGAGGAAAGAAAATTTTTCGAAAAATTTTCTAAGTATGAAAACATCGAAAAAAATTAGATGATTGGATCGCCAAAACATCGGATAAATATAGAGGATCAGACCGCCGATACGTCGGAGAAGATTAGTTGATTGGATCGTCGATACATCAGGGAATATTAGTTGATTGGATAGTCGATACGTCAAAGAAGATTAGTTGATTGGATCGCCGACACATCGAAAAAATTTAGTTGATGGGACCGCCGATGAATGTCGAAAAAATCTAGTTGTTTGAACCGTCAATGAGCGTCGGGAAACTTTAGAAGATCAGACCGCTGAAGTGTCAGGAGCCTAGTCAACTAAGGATCCGATACGTCGAAAAGTTAGTTGGGAAGAGACCTAATTTGATGAAGGAAATTTTGAGTTTTTCAAGTGGGATTTCTCAACGAATTTCAACAGTTTTTCAATGAAATTTTCAGAAGCTTTTTAGCAGTTTCAAGGCTGAAAAGGAAGAAAATTTTGTGTTTGGGCAAAATTGTTATTTTATGATTTTTCCAGGAGAAGGTAAGTAATTCTGATTTGTATCAATGTTATGCATCTAACAGTTGTGTTACTAACACATTTGCAAAATCATAGTCACCTTCAAGGGAAGTACTCCAGGTAGTGCAGTTTGGTAAGTAAGTGGTGGATTCAGTTATGAGAACCCATGACGGATATGATGCTCGAAATTCCTACGAGCATGCGAGAGATTCCAAGAGACACCGTCAGATGTTGCAGCCACCATGAAAATGTCTATAATGGAAATGAGAACATAGAGTCTAATGGAAGGAGATTCCAAGAGACACCGTCAGATGTTGTAGCCACCATGAGAAGCTTGATTAAATCCCAGGAAGACCAGCATCAGTTGAATGCTACTATGTTGCAGAGTTTGAAAGACTTGCAAAGGAAGATAGAATTTGGGCGGGGTACAGCAAGACCAGAAGGCAGTAAGAGCAGTACTAGGAGAAGGAGAAGGACTTCTAGTGGATCATCTGACTCCGAAGAATCCAATGGGGACTCGAGCTCTTCTTCTCGTAAGGGAAAAAAAAGGAGACACCATAGGGATCACTCTTGGGATGAATTTAAGAAGGCTAAACCTCCTACATTTGATGGTGGGGTAAAGACTAGAAAAGAGGCTGAAGCTTGGCTTCTTGGGATAAAGAAGTACTTTCAAGTTCAGGATTATTTGGGAAACATGAAGGCAAGAATTTCCATATTCAATTTGAATGGAAGGGCATCCATTTGGTGGGAACAATCTAAGCAAGTAAAGAGGATCAGTGAAAGGAGTCTGAAGTGGAAGCAGTTCAAGAATTATTTCAAGTAGAAATACCTCTCTGACAGGTATTATGATGACAAGATTAAGGAGTTCCATGAGCTGAGATTGGGACAGCAGACCATGGAAGAATATGCAAATAAGTTCCTGGAATTGTTGAGGTATGTCTGGTACATCAGAGATGAAAAAGTGAAGGTCCAGCGGTTTCTGAGTTGATTGTCTCAGTCTTACAACGATAGAATTGAGTTTTACGAACCTAGAACTCTTGAAGAAGCAATAAGGAAGGCTATGTATTGCTATGATCAAATCAAAGGTAAACATGATTACCATAAGGCATGGAAGGACAAGAGGAATGAGAAGTTTGACCAAAGAAAGAAAGGTTTCAAACCTTCTAGCTTCAGGAATCAGCAGAAGCAGCCATCCTAAGCTGCGAGTAAGCCAGTTGGACTGATAGGAGAAAAGCCTAAGGATCCACAACAGAATAGAGGACCACCTCAATGTTGGAAATGTAGAGGACCCCACATGTGTAGAAATTTTCCACTCGATAATGAGAGTGCAAGACGAGATTACAACATTCAAGATGCCGAAACAGTGGGTCAAGTAGCAAGGGTAGTCCCTAGAATTTATGCAGCACTGGAGGACCGTCGGGCAGATCACCAGTCAACTATGGTTGAAGTTGCAGGTAATATTGTTGAGTAATTGAGCAATCTATTTCTATTTTGATTGATGTTGGTTCTACTCACAGTTACATTACTCCTAGAGTAGTGAATATTTGTTCTTTTAAGAAAGTAAAGCATAGGAAACCTTGGTTAGTTCAGCTAGCCACTGGAACTAAGAGAAAGGTTAGTGAAGTGGTAGAGAAATGTCCATTGGTCATGAATGGGTTGGTCACTTGTGTAGATCTGAATGTTCTACCACTTGGTGCCTATGATGTTCTCATTGGAATGGATTGGATAGAATCTCACAGGGTAAAGCTTGACTGTTACAATAAGACTTTCAAATGCATGGATGAAGAAGGGAACCCAGTAGTTGTGAAAGGTATTCCAAAGGTGGTTTCAGTAAGGTAGGTTTCAGCAATGCAATTGAAGAAGTTATGTAGGAAGGGTTGCCAGTTGTATGCAGCTCATATTTTGGAGGCATCGCCGGGATGAAAATCCTAGGTTGGAGGAAAATCAAGTGTTGC
>LPNX010546528.1:1769-145033 GCA_001517045.1 Pseudotsuga menziesii | reverse complement strand
TTCCTCCAAAGAGGGACATTGATTTCACAATTGAACTTGTGCCAGGAGCAGCACCAGTGTCCAAGACACCCTACAGGATGAGTACACCGGAGATGCTAGAGATAAAGATGCAACTGCAAGAGTTGTTGGAAAAGAAGTATATCCGGCCGAGTGTGTCTCCTTGGGGAACACCAGTTCTATTTGTAAAGAAGAAAGATGGTACACTCAGGTTGTGTATTGATTACAGACAATTGAACAAGGTTACTATGAAGAATAAATATCCTTTGCCTAGGATTGATGACCTCTTTGATCAAATGAGAGGAGCAAAGATATTTTCCAAGATTGACTTGAGGTCTGGTTACCATCAGGTGAGAATCAAGGATGAAGACATTCCTAAGACATCCTTCAAAACAAGGTATGGACATTATGAGTTTGTAGTGGTACCATTTGGTCTCACAAATGCACTAGCTACATTTATGTGCCTTATGAACAGTGTCTTCAGCATGTATTTGGACAAGTTTGTTGTTGTTTTCCTTGATGAAATTCTTATTTATTCTAAGAATAAAGAGGAGCATGAAGAGCATTTGAGGTTGACATTGCAATTGCTCAGGGAGCATCAGCTGTATGCAAAGATGAGCAAGTGTGACTTCTATAGATAGAATTAAGTATTTGGGTCACATTATCTCAGAAGAGGGTATATATGTGGACCCTGAAAAGATTGAAGAGATTATGAATTGGCCTACTCCAAGAAATGTGACAGATATAAGATCTTTTACGGGACTTGCAGGATACTACAGGAGATTCATTGAGGGATTCTCCAAAGTTGCACATGCCATCACTTCTTTGCAAAGGAGGGGGATAAAGTTTGAATGGACATTGAGGTGTGAAGAAATCTTCCAGCATTTGAATAATCTTCTCACTAGTGCACCAGTATTGAAAGTTGCATATGCAGAAAAGAATTTTGTGGTATGTACCGATGCATGCGGGAAAGGTCTTGGAGGAGTCCTTATGCAAGACAACCACGTGATATGTTACGAGTCGAGAAAGTTGAAGGAGCATGAGAAGAACTATGCCACTCATGATCTAGAGATTGCAGCCATAGTGCATGCCCTCAAGATGTGGATGCACTACTTTATGGGTAGAAGATATGAACTAAGGACAGACCATTGTAGTTTGAAGTATTTATTTGATCATCCTACTCTGAACGCTAGGCAAGCAAGATGGCTAGAGTTTTTATGTGAGTTTCATTTTGAAATCAAGCACATAAAGGGGAAATTGAATAAGGTAGTTGATGCACTCAACAGGAAGGTGCAAGAAGTGCATGTGGCATCTCTTAGTATTTTCCAATCAGATTTAGGCAACAGATTGTTAACCGTAGTGCCGGAGACGAAGTGTATGAGCTGGTAAAAGACAAATTGCAACAACAAGGTCTTGAGAAGAGGTATGAGGGATATAAATTGGAAGAATATGGACTTCTTGCTTATTTATATTCCAAATGTAGCAGATTTGAGGAGAGTTGTTATGGATGAAATCCATCAAACTCCGTATTCTGATCACCCAGGATACCAGAAGACAATTGCTACTGCCAGAAAGAAGTAATTTTGGCCAGGAATGAAAAAGGATATGGCTGAATACATTTCAAGGTGCATGAAATGTCAGCAGGTAAAGGTTGAGCATCAACACCCAGTAGGTTTGTTACAGCCTTTGCCAATTCCAGAATGGAAATGGGAGGTTATTTCCATGGATTTTATTACAGGATTGCTGAGGACTTGGAGACAACATGATTCCATCATGGTTGTGGTCGACAAGTTGACAAAGGAAGTGCATTTTATACCGGCTAAGTCTACGCACAAGACTGATGGCATCACCAAGATCTTCATGAAGGAGATTTTCAAATTGCATGGATTGCCGAAGGCAATAGTCTCTGACCGAGATGTCAAGTTCACTTCCAATTTTTGGAAGGGGTTGTTTGCAAAATTGGGTACAAAGCTAAACTTCAGCACCGCATACCATCCTTAGACAGCTGGGCTAATAGAGAGAGTTAATCAAGTACTCAAAGATATGCTTCGCATGTACGTGATGGACAAACCAACCAAGTGGGAAGATTACTTGCACTTGGTAGAGTTTTCTTATAACAATGGACAGCAAGCATCCTTGTAGCTGAGTCCATATGAAGCTTTGTATGGAAGAAGGTGTAGGACACTAGTGACTTGGGATAATCCAGTGAATAGGGTTGTGATTGGTCCAAAACTACTCAAGGAAATGGAGCAGGAGGTTGTAAAGATCAGATAGAATTTGAAAGCAGCACAAGACAGACATAAAATCTATGCAGATAAGCATAGGGTGAACAGGCAGTTCAATATTGGGGTTCATGTTTACCTCAAAGTGAGGGCAAGGAGGAGTTCCTTGAATCTTGGAAGTTGTGCCAAGATGTCACCAAGATATTATGGGTCATTTGAAGTGCTTGAAAGAATAGGGACAGTTGCATATAGACTTGCGTTTCCTGCTAGCACTAGAGCTCATAATGTTTTTCATGTTTCTTTGCTTAAGAGATATGTACATGATCCTAACCATGTGATAAACTGGGATGTGATTCAGGTGGAACCCGGGGGAGATTTCCAAATCGATCCAATGCGCATTCTCGATAGGAAGGTCACAATGCTCCTAAACTGGGCCATAGGGCAGGTAAAGGTGCAATGGGAGCACTATGGACCTGAAGAGGCTACGTGGGAGCTGGAGGATGCCATGCGATTGGCACATCCATTTTTTTCACTTTTGTAGAACACTGAGGCGGTACCAGTGTAGCATTTTGTTCAAATTTTGTAAAGCACTGAGGACAGTGCTATTGAAGGGGGAGGGGAATGTAACAACCCAGTTTTGACCCCGTTTGCATTAAAGGTATATTATGTATATATTGTAATAAATCGTGGTGTGGAGCTAAAGGCAAAAGCCCCACCATCAATTTGGTTGTGTTAAGTTTTGGCGATTGGAATCGTTGCTGATGGTATATCACGATATACGTCACATATTAGCTTTGGCATCATGTAAATATGCATTTTAATTAAATGAACCCCAACCAACTATGTCACTGCAACCATATTGAAAAGGGCATGATTTTCCTAAGGATAAGGGGGGGAATGTTAAACCTTGATCCTATGGGGAAAAGCCATGTGTCAAACACCCATTTAAAACTTCTGATTGTTAGCTCAGGGTAGTTATTGTTGGGTAGTGGTGGGTGGTAGGATTTCCCACAGGCACACTCCACCAGCAAACTCCACCACTTCACATGGGCAAGGAAAACATCGAGGGATTCTTCTACTCTCACTACTCTCCAATTGTTTGGTTCATCCTCACACACAGGCTGGAAGATTTCCCATTTTCACGCATAGAGAGGTTCTATTTTTCTCACGCACAAGATTCTTCATTGTTTTTCTCACGCAGCGAGTCAAAGAGCCATTTTCTGTCACCACGATTTCCCTGTGAAGGGTCATTCACGATTCCTGTTGTGGGCATGTATTTTCTTTACCAATTTGTGTCTTGTGTGTCTGTTTCCCTCACACACGGGCTAAGAGTCTGATTTCTTCTTCCATTTCGGGTTGTGTAATTTTCCCGTGGCTTCATTGTTGAGACCAGGGATGTTGTTTTCCCCATGTTGTTCATTGTTGTGGATTCATTTACCTTTTGGTTTGTTGTGGTTATTATGGAGTCATTTTGGCCATGATAGGGCCAAGAATGACTCAGGGATTGATTTTCCCTGTTTAAGCTGTGAATCGCTTGTTTGGCTGTGTGTATGCAGTGGTTGGTCTTCGGACTGTGTTGGAGTGGGGATGAGGGCTAGGTTTGCTTGATAAACCCGGTGTGTTTGGGGAACAACATAGACAAAGCTATAGGGATGTATTTCTTCTCCACGACCCCTGAATAACACTGGAAGGGAGGTCAGGGCCTGAGGGACTATGTAGCAAAGAAGGGACTGATTTCCTGGTGTTGGGTGTGTGTGGATGTATTAGAAGTTAGGCTAGTTCTGGTGTAGGTGTCCTTAGCTCTTCAATGAGCTCACCATATTAGAATTCAACTTTTCCCAGCTCCTTGATGGCCTGATAAACCCCACCGTGTTGGCTTGGTTGTCTTGTTGATGGCCTGATAAAAACTGTGTTGGCTTGTATTTTTTGTGTATCCTTGGCTATGTGTAAGCCTGCTTATTCCTTATCCCTTGGGGAATCATGCCCATCTCGAGGGTGGCAGCGTTGCTGAGAGATTAAGGAGCACGCTGGCCTATGGTTAGGTGGAATGTTGCAGCGACATAGCTGGTTGCGAGACGAGTTCTCTATAAGATAAGTATTCTTGACCATTTCGTTTTTGCAATCATATTTACTGTTAATGAATTATAATGAACGTGTTGAATGCTGGAATGTATGGTTTGCTTCTGCTATAAGATAATCATGTATGCATGTTTTTACTTCCAAGCATTTTATTTCAGTTTATATGTATGTACATGTTCATGGGGCTAGTTTCCCGGATTGTTGGTGTATGGTAGCATCCTCTTCGCCGGTCGGAGCGTCGGGGATGTTACATAGGAAACTTTTAGGCCTAAAGGTCTGACAATGCTGTCTTCAACCACCAAAGCTAACCTTTTGAGTGGATATTTTTCCTTATAGTTGGAATATGGGAACTTTTAAGAAGCTTTTGAGCATTAGGTATGGGTCTTAGGGCCCTAGACATGGTTAAGGAATGGGAATTGGGCCTTACCACCTAAAGGAAGATTCTAGGTATTTATAGCCAAGCATGACATGTTCAACAAATACAATAGACCTTTCCACGGTATATTTGGCCTCTTAGTGGGGCTTTTTGTGGAACAAGGATACTTTTAAGACTAATTATAGGTGTCAACACCTTGGACGTGGTTGGGAGAGAAGAGTAGGACTTATTTCCTAAAGGAAATTTTAGGCATCTTTGGCTAAGAACAATGCCTACAACCACAACATATGACATCTCAAAAGCATATTATTCATTTAAGTGGGGATATTAGTGCCATTAGGATATTTTTAGAACCTAATATGGGTCTTGGGTTCCCTATACATGCTTGAGGGAGAATACTTGGGCCTTAATCCCTAAAAAAACCTTTTTAGAATCCATGGCTAAGAAGAACAACTTGAACAAACACGCATAAATTCTTGAGAGTATCTTTAATGTTTGAGTAGGGATGTATGTGTCATTAGATTTTTTTTAATATTAGTTAAGGGTCTTAAGGCTCTATACATAAATAAGGAAGGGATCACATACCTTATTTCCTAAAGGAATCTTTGAGCCATCCAAAGCCACGAACAATACTTTAAAGAAACACACATCACTAACCTAGGATATCCTTAGCCTCAAAGAGAGGATGGCATCACCTTTATGAGGGTTTGAGCATTAAATATGAATTTATGGGCCTCAACATTGTCAAAGGAGGAAACCTGAGCCTTATCCCCTAAAGGAAGATCTAGGCACGCAAGGCCAATAATAATGTCTCAATGTATAATACCTTTAGATGGAATTTTTTCCCTCAAATTGAGATATGTGTTCCATTGGGAGGTTTTTAGCACTAGGTTACAATAGCAAGGCCTTGGACATGGACATGCCTATAATCCATGAATTATAATTCCTCAAAACACCATGCATGACTTCATAGGGGTATCCATTATACTATGTAAATAAGTCTTGTGTACTTAGGGCCTTAGACATGGCTAGTGAAGGATACCTAAACCTTTTCCCAAAAGGAATCTTGTAGCCATGTAGGGGTAAGAAGATTTCCTCCACCAACCACACACAACTTCCTAATTTGTATAACTGGACTACGATTGAGGATTCTATTACCATTGAGTAGTGTTGATTAGTATGTACAAATCTTAATCACTTGGGAATTATGTTCCATGGAAGAATACCATTATGTTATTTCCATTATGTGGTTTTGAGTAGTATCTACATGTCTCAAGGCATTAGGAATGATGTTTTAGGGAAAACAACCATGTCTTTGGCCCTAAAGAAAAAATTTGGGAGTTTAGAGTGATGAAAAAATCCTAGAGTACCATGCATGAACTTGCATGGATATCCATGTCACTATGTATCCATGTTTTGGGGCCTTGGACATGGTTAAGGGACAAAACTTGAACCTAGGGACCTAAAGGAATATTATATCCATCAAATGATAGAAAGGTCACCTCAACAAACCACAAATGGCCTCTAGAGGCTATCATTATCATATGGTTAAGGATATTAACACCATTTTGTGGTTTTGAGAAGTATGTAAGTGTATTAGGACCTCAGGAATAATGTACTATAGAAGAAGACCATGAATTTGGCCCCAAATAAACTATTGAGGAATCTAGATCCATGGAAAACACCTCAAGGAACCATGCATCACTTTACAATGGTATCCATTGATATTTGTATCTATGGCTTGGGGATTTGAGGTCTTGAGCACGGTTAGTGGAAGAAATTTGAACCTTGGGCCTTAAGAAATGCTTTATCCATACAAGGATAAGAAGGTTTCCTCCACCAACCAAAAAAATTCTCGTGATACCAAATGCACATTGCTCATTGGCCTATGATCAAGGATGACAATTCCATTATGTGGGTTTGAAAAATATGTATGTGTCTCGATGACTTGGGAATGAAATTCTGAGGGGAAAGATCATGCCTTTAGCCCTAAAGAAACTATTGAGGCATCCAAACCATCATCAACTCCTTAAAGTGTCATGTGTGACTTTACAACAGTATCCATGGCACTATGATTCCAACTCTTGGGGACTTGGGGGATTTTACATGGTCATGGGAGGAGGCATGAAGCTCAATCCATAAAGGAAACTTTTAGTCATCCAAGGATACGAAGGTTGTATCCACCAAAAACACATGGAATTTTAAGGGTCATTGGCGTATGATTGAGGATGTTAGTGAAATTAGGGTATTTTGAGGAGTATGTACATATCTCGAGGTGTTGGGAATGAATTTCTAGGGAGGAAGAGCATGATTTTGACCCTAAATAAATCATTGGGGATTCTAGAGCCATGAAAAATGCCTTGAACAACCACACATAACTTTACAGGGGCACCCATGGAACAATGTATCCAAGTCTTGTGGCCTTAGGGCCTTCGACACGGTCAATAAAATGGACCTAAACACAAGACCCTAAAGAAAGCTTCTAGCATTGGCTTATGATTGAGGATGTTAGTACAATTAGATTATTTTCAGTAATATCTACTTGTGTCAAGGCATTGGGAATGACATTCTAGGGAAGAACACTATGTTTTTGGACCTAAAGTAATTCTTAGGTAATTTAGAGCCATGACCAATGTGCCAAGGAATGATGCATAAATTCATAGGGGTATCCATGGAACTATGTATTTAATCCTTTTCCCTTGGGGTCTTACACATGGTCAGTAGACAACACTTGATCCTAAATCCCTAAATGAATCTTCTATCCATATAAGGCTAAGTAAGTGGTCTCCACCAACCACACACGACTACTGAGTGTACTATTACCCTATTATTTAGGGTCTCGGTGACAAGAAGTTGTTTTGAGTAGTATGTAGGTGTCTTAGGGACTTGGTAATTATGTTACATAAAAGAATACCATGCAATTCAAAGACTTGGAACTTGGGAATTATGTTGTCATGGCATTCAAAGCCATGAACATTGCCTCAAAGCACCATGCAAGATTTTGGAATGGTGTCTATAGTGCTATGTGTTTGGATCTTGTTGCCCTAGAGCCTTGGGCATAGTTAGTGGAGGAGACCTAAATCTTAGGCTCTAAAGGAATCTTCTAGACATCTAAAATTAAGTTGATTTCCTCCACTAAGCACACATGGCCTATTGAGGGTATCACGGGCCTACACTTTAAGATTTTGGTTTTGAGAAATATGAAGGTGTCCTAGAGACTTCAGAATATAATTCTAGGGATGAATACCATACCTATGCCTCTAAGTAAACCATTGATGCATCTAGATACATGCACAATGCCTCAAAGGTCCACGCATGACTTTGCATGGGTATCCATGGTGCTATGTATCTAGGTTTTGTGGTCTTAGGGACCTATACATGGTAATGGGGGAGACCTGCAACTCAAGCCCTAAAGGAATCTTCTAACCATATAGGGATAAGAATGTTTCCTCCACCAAAAATAGGTGGCCTATTGATGGTATCATTGGCCTATGATTGATGATATTCATGTCGTTAGGTGATTTTGAGAAATATGTATGTGTCCTAGGGCGTTGGGAATGGATTTCCAAGGAGGAATATCATTCCTTTGTCTCTAAAGAAACCATTGCTGCATCAAGGGATATTCATGCCATTAGGGAATTTTAAACACTAATAATCGGACTAAAGGCCCATGGCATGTGTAAAAATCCAAAGGGTCATTCCCTAAAGGAAGGTTCTAGTCATCTATGTCTAAAAACAATGACCTTAAATACCACACATGAACTCTTGATGGGTTTATTTTCATTTGAGTGGTGATATGGATTCCATTAACATTTTTGAGCTCTAGGTATTGATCTTGAGTACCTTGACATGGTTGGAGTAGGAAAATTCGGCCTTAATCTGTAAAGGAAGATCCTAGGACTTTAATCCATAGAATGACACCTCAAACTATCATACATGGCCTCTGTGTGGGCATATGTATGCCATTATCTAGATTTTAATGGTAGGTATAATTCTTGGGGACCTAAAGATGATTAAGGGATGAATCCCATGGCTAATATAATAAAGTAATTTTTAAGGAATCTAATTCCTAAATTATGCATTGAAGCACCACATTTGACCTCCAACAAAATCTTTCCCTCCAAGCGGGATGTTAGTTCCTTTAGAAGGTTCACATCATTAGGTATGGATCTTGCTTCCTTGACATGTTCAGGGATGGAAACCAAAGCCATAACCACTAAAAGAATTTTCTAGGAATCAAGATACATACTTTGAGGATTCACCAATTATGAATGAGTCCTCCTACCACTACACACAGCTATATAGTTCATATTTAGCTTGTAGTTGGGGATATAGACATTTTTTGGATGTTTGGAGAACCGACCTAGTATCTCATGATATAGAAATCGTCAAAGAATGATACCTAGGCCTTGATTCCTAAGGGAAGATTCTAGGGATCGAGAACCATGATCAAGGCCTCAAACCACAATACTTCACCTCTACTATGGATGCATGTCCTCTAAATGGGGATAGGATTGGAATTAAGAGGTTTTAATCCCCATATATAGGTCTTGGATCTAGATGAGGTAAATCTTTAGATGACATTTGGTCTTCTAGTCAAGGTATGGGGTTTATCAATAGGATTTTGGTACAAGTTTAAATGGGTCATGAGTCCTTGACACCTTTTAAGGAGGAAACATTAGCATTTGACCATAACAGAATCCTTGATTGCTTGATGGACATGAATAAAGTTGAGTAGATATTTTTTGATTTAGAGTAATTATATCAAGGAAAACCCTCAGTCACTTCCCCTCTTTTCAAGGATGGTACTGAGGGTAAACTCTAGATTCCTAAGAAACAAACACCACCTTTTAGATAACAATACCTAATATTTTGCATGTATGTCTTTTTTCTATATTTTTCTTTCTATAGCTTTCATGAGAGACATGACCACCTCATTGTTCTTGTATTATAAAATTATTAAGACCAAATACATAAGAAAAAAAATAATTATAACCAAAATTTCATTAAACATAACTATAAAAAATAATTACATAAAATTAAAAATTAAAAATATTTACAATTTAACATTACCTTTACCACAATACATTATGATGCCTCGACAAGGAGGTGTGCAAGGTGGTGCAGAAGCTTAGCAAGGTTGTGGCTGACGAAGCAACAAGTTAGTGTGTAAGGTGGTGTGGAAGCTTAGCAAGGAGGTGGATGATGGTGCAGAAGATTAGCACGGCCGTGGATGAATAACAATGAGCCAATAATTCAATGTTCATTTAATGTTGGGCTCATGAACCCAACATTTCGTCGCTGACTCAGCAATAACACCCTAAACATTTTAGCCAACAACGTGGAGGTTGATATTTTATGAACTTAGGATAAAGGCATTGCACAAAATCATGTCTATAAAAAGTTTGGTTAAAATGAAAATAAGTTGCAAACAAACAATCAATCAGTACTAACTAATATGTGGTCAATGCTGAAAAAAAAAACAATATACACTTCCTATCAGTAGGTATAATAAGGTTCTAGTGGTTGAAGTTTGACCATATAAAGTTACCCATCCAACTATTGGAGACGTAAACCATATAAAGGTTCTAGCTCCTCCATTTGGTATTCAAGAAACCATAGTAGTAGCCGAGTGAAGAACCTAGCATCTCTACCTCTCGCAAGTAACCTAAAACTTATTTCCAACATTCCTAGCTCATAAAAGCTTTTGTCTTATGTGGACATGAAAAACAAAGGAAAAATGTTTCCACCAGTACAAGCAACGACTCGTTTCCCTCACCACCAATCACAATCCATTGGTTTCCTCTCACTGTCACATTGACTTTACATATCTCCCTTTTCAATTCCAGTTGGTGTTCTTTCTGAACCTCATCCACTTTTGTTGTCAATACTTCCATCGTGACAGGGACTAAGCTTCCTCCCATTTATTCCTTGTTAAACTTTAAAAGTTTGATATTCTAAATATAAACTTCTAGAAAATTGTTGAATCTCAAAAAAAATAAAAATTCAATGTACAAGTGTATCAATTAATAATGTCATTAAACCTTCAATTTTTGTAGATTATGAAAAGTGACAAATTTAAAATTGTGAAAATACATCAACATCTAGTTGGCACACGAGATTTGAAAAATGTTAAAAATATTTGAAAGCTCCATAAAAGACATAAACATCTAATTGACATCACATTTAATAAATGTTCAAAAGATGCCAAAGATCCATAAAAGACATGAACATCTAATTGACATCTCACATTTAATCACATTTAAGAAATGTTCAAAAAAAGTGCAAAAAATCCATAAAATTTCATCTAAAATTTTGAATTAAGCAGAAATCATGATTATAAATCCCAGGAAGAGTAGTATTGTTTGAAATGATTTTCAATTTCACTTTTAAATATAAGGTTCACAAATTAAAAACTAATCATAGTTAACCTATGGTGCATCTATAATGATGACAACAGCCTCTGTAACAAAGCCAAAAAAACAGAGGAGGAGAAACTCAATATTTTTCATAACAACAATTTGAAATAATAATTTCTAAAGGAGAAATTGCTCAAGGATGTCCAGAGGCTGCCATGGGAGGACTCCCTCACGCACAAGAATTGAAAGGCTCAGAATGGTGAAAATAGTGCTCCGCCAGGGCATTACGAATGCCCAGGATCAACCACTCAAAGAATTAGGTAGGGTTTTAACTATTTTCTTAAATTTTTTGCAAAAATATCATTATTATTCTACAATTTTACTGTGCTAGTTGGCAACATTTTGAATTTGTGGGTTTATATTTAAGTAGATGAATTGGAGTTATTTTTGGGTAATTATTTTTAAATATGGCTTCACATTTGTTTAATATTTTTGCAAAATTCATAATTGTTGAAGAATAACCTTTCTTGGATTTAACCATGTAATCCTGATTAATGAATTTGAAAGATTTATGTTTTGAAGTCCAAAAGGTTGGAAGGTTTTATTATCTTGTTTAATGCATCTTAATTTTATAAACTTTTTTAATGTGTCTAATTGATGTTAATGTATAGAATAATTAGAATTTGAAGGCTTTATGATATGTTTTAGTCGATTTAGATTATTTAAGTAGTCATCAGAGCTTGAATATTTATTATGTAATATGATTTTTTTATTTTTCTTATTGAAGTTTTTGTCAATCGATTATTTTGTGGAGACTTTGAATTTTTTTTTTTTTACAAAAATTGTTACAGAATTTTTTTATAAAATGAAATTTGGACTCAGACTGCTCCAAGAGAAAGACCACTTCTATGCTTCCTTGTGCGTCTTTTTCCGATCTATTTTTCCATAATAATTTATTTTATTTCTATGATCTAGTTTTTTATATTTTTCAGTCAAAAAAATTAGTTATAAGAATTTTACTGCCAAGCTTTTAAAATCTTTATGAAAAAATTTAATGTTGGTTTTGAAAAGTCAATAATCTGGGCACTGCACTTAAAAATTTTAATAAAAATTTTCAATGTTGGTTTTGAAAGGTCGATAATCCTTGCGCTTAAAGGGCCTTGCACATTTCTACCATGAATAAGAATATGCGTTTGATGATTATTTGAGATCTCTTCTAGCATTGAACATTTTTTAGAGGCCCAACAATATTATGTTTCCCTAGAAAACTACCTGATATGTTATGAGTAGACCATTCAGATTTAGAATCATCAAGGATATTTGTCAAATTTCCAAAGGCACACCCTCAAATGCTATATTTGTTTATGATAGGAATGATAATCTGATTTATGGAGTTTTCCATCAACAAATTTGGAAGAAAAAAATATTTAGAAACACAACATTCTTCTCTGGATCTAAGTAAACCCCAATTTCACCTTTGATTCAATAATGTGCATCGAGTTTCTTCTTTTAAGTGCCAATTATGGAAGTTGTAGTGGAGATCTAACCTTTGGATGTCACATTTTGGTAGTATATGATGCCATAAATCTATTTTCTATATGTAGTGGCAAGTTGAAGTTGGGAATAAGTGTAATATAATCTAGGTTTTGCTTTGGTTAATGGTGAAAGAATGGGTTCACACTCTACAACTACCAAGCGAGAAAATTAATTGCAAAAGATTAAATTAAATTTATATTGAATTTCCGAAAAATTAATTGCAAAAGATTGAATTGAATTTATATTAAATTTCTTGATTTCACATGGACTAGAGTCTCTCATTAAAATTCCTCGAGTACATCTAGAAGGGAGTTTAAAATTAGTTCCAGAAAATACCGTCCACTATGATAGTTAACAGTTGTTCATGGATAAATTTTTATAGCCATTAATAATAATGTTCTTTTTACCGTCATTAGTAATGATGCTCCTGTTTTCGAGTTTCAGTGGTGCAGCATGTCATTGCTCCATTTTGTTGATAAAGAGACTTTCTTACATCCAAAATTCATTTGTATATGCTCAATACAATAAATATTGACCTTCGGCGTTATGATTGTGAGATGCATTAGAAACACTTTTAATGAAATCTATATATATTATTAAAAAATATTAATGCATTAAAAAATTGTTATGTGATGCCTCCCCCATCTAATTGTGGATAATTATGACGTTGATTTCGGGAGAATTGGGATTTATCTTGTCTTTAATATTTAACTAGCATTTGCATTAAGAGGTGCAAAAAAAGGCCGAGGGGTAAAAATATTGTGTCTTTCCGTAAGCCAACCTTTGTGACTTTGGTACTCGCTGCATTATGCATTTCCATAGGGTTGTATCTTAGTAACAATGATTATAATAATTTCAGCAAGAAAATGGATTGAATTTAACTCACTTTATTTTTCGATTTCCGAAATCCCGAATCGAAATCGGAAATTGAGAATTCAAGAAATTATTTGAACAAAAACCTAAGTCTGATCTTTTCGATATCTAAAGTGGGAGTTGCCACATGGATTTTGACTGAATAATTGTTTTTCGATTTGTGATTTGTCTAGATTTCTTATTTCCGACATATAAATATTATGATAGGACATTTATGAATTTTGATTTGTGTACAATCAACTTTGGCCTGCTTTCCGATTTTTTATTTCCTATATTTCTGATATTGGTTCATTTGTTCTATTGTAGAATTTTTCTTTTCCATATTGGAAAGTGGAGATTCCACATGAATTTTGACTGAATGATTATTTCTCGATTTGTGATTTGTCTAAAAAATTTATTTCCTATTTAAGCATTATATACTTTAAACTTTAATTTATGTACAATCAATATAAAAAAATTTGAATATTGTGGTTAGGTGAATATTAAAGAAAACAACATGATATTAAAAAGAGCAGAAAGATGAAATAATCTAAAAATCGGAAATGTAAATGTGAAATCGGAAATGTGAATGTTTGGTGTTTGGTTGAACTTGTCCGTTGATCCAGAGGAAATATACGGTAGAGGAACTTTTGTCCTTGTAGATGGAATACTAAAGAGTTAAGGTTAAGATTTTCCAGTTTGGAAAGAGTTTTTTACTATGTATTTCCTGTGTCTGAGCACGTAGACTCGTGATTTTGACAATCGAAAACCTGAGTTCCCACATGGATTAGACTGAATGATTGCTTCCTGATTTGCGATTTGTCTAAATTTCTTATTTCTGACATATAAATATTATGATAGAACATTTATGAATTTGGATTTGTGTACAATCAACTCTGATATTTTCAATTTCCTAAACCCTCAATCGAAATCGAAAGATCGGAAATTGGATATTGGACTTTAGGTTTTTTTTCAAGTAATTTCTCGATTTCCCGATTTCCAAATACCTATATTTCGGATATTTGAAATGGGCAATATCGTTTTATATTTCAATAATGTTGATTTGTTCGATTTTATACTTTTTCTTTTTCATATCGGAAAGTGGGTTTCACACATGGTTTTTGACTGAATAATTGTTTCTCGATTTGCAATTTGTCTAAATTTCTTATTTCAAACATATAAATATCATGATAGGACATTTATGAAATCGGAAATGTATGTGACAACAGAAAGGGATTAGCATCGCAATCAAGAAGTAATATGTATCCTATTTAATCATTATGTAATTTAAACTTTAATTTATGTATAACCAATATAAAAAACAAAAAAAAGGTTTGATTAAGTGAATATTAAAGAAAATAACATGATATTATAAATAGCGGAAACGTTAAATAACCTAAAAATCGGAAATGTAAATGTTTGGTGTTTGGTTGAACATGTCCGTTGATCCATAAGAAATATATGGTCAAGATTATTTTTTCCCTTTTAGATGGATTTTTAAAGAGTTGAACTCAATATTTTTCAGTGTGGTCTGAGTTTTTACTGTGGGTAGACTCGTGATTTTGACATGTAAGATTTTACTATGCGCACAGTAAATTTAAACTCTCTATTGTTTTTAGAGATGGTTGCTAAAATTCAATAAGAGAAGGTGTTATCTCCCAAATTGACCACCGTCATTTTGGATGACAAAATGGGTAAAAAATTTTATTTCTATAAGTCATGGCCTTCAAAATTCAAAATCTCAGTTTTCGGCAGTTAACTAAGTCTGTGGAAGTTTACTTAACTGCCGAAACAGGCCAGTTTCATCAGCTAATATGGTTTGCCAGAATGATTTTAGTTGCCGAAAATGTTTTCATGTGTAAATTTAAAAGATTGTGCTCTGGAAAAATACTACCAGCTATATCCTGACCAGTAAAGCTAAAGGACTAAAAGCAGCAGAATTGTCAAGGAATTGGCAGAAAATAATTATTGCACAGAGCAGTGAATGGAAATTGGAGGAATTTTCTGCTGAAATCATGTGATCTTGCGGAGAAATTTTGATGGCCTTCCTGAACTCCAAATACAAATATAAAAGCACCAGTGGATAGCTTATGATATGTAGATCAAAATCGACTATTTGAACATGAAAAACGGACATCGGACGGCTGAGAAAATTGATTTTTTCCAAAGGAAGTTTTTTTAGGAATTCTACAGGTTTCGGCAGCTTAGGCGAGCCTCCAAGAGCTCATTAGCTGCCGAAAAGGATGACTTCCGGCAACTAACGCGTGAAACTGGAAGAAGGATTAGCTGTCGAAAGCCTGTCTTCACAGATCGCTTAAGATTTCGCCCAGATCTCGGATTTGTTCGCTGAAATGGCAGAAGGCTGATCAAAATGAATGAATTATAAATTGTTTTATCAATATCTTAAAGGGTTTTGAACAAGATTAAAGTCAAGTGGGTGTTTTGGCTAGTTTTAACATTGTTTTGAAGAAACAGTTCAAGAGATCAAGTGCCACATCAGCTAGGTCGAATCTACATGCACCAAACTCAGACCACCGAGCCTTGGGAGGCCAGCTGCTCTTCACCAACCACCGAGCTTTTGAAAGGAGATCTTCATATCATCATTTCCTTGTTTTTAGGGATCATTCCCTATGTTTTGCTTTTGCTGTTCTAGTTTACTAGTGTTAACTCAAACAAGATCCATGTTTTTAGGATCTTGAAACTGTTTGTAAAGGCTTTAAAAGCCTAAGAACTCAGACTTGAAAGGGGGTTCGAGCTTGGAGAAAATTTGGCCTATGCTTTGGTTGCTTATTCTAATAAAAAAATCACAGTTTCCTTTTGTTTCTGTAATCAGACTTTTCATCCATCTTTCTTTTCTGTATTCTGTTTAAGTTTAGCTCAGCTTCATGCTCATGAACTTGAATGGTTCTGTACTTGGTTTAAGTTTAGCTCAGCTTTATGCTCATGAACTTGAATGAAGGAATTCTTTACTGTTTAGTATGACCCTGCATGCCCAATGTACTTGGTTATCTGACCCTGCATTCCAAATATACTTGGTTATCTGAATAGTATTCTCCATACCTTTCTTGTTATATTGCATTTGATTTACAGTTTCTAAGAGCACTGGCTCATTTGACTATTTTGATAAGCAATCTCTCCATTGTGCTATCTTAGCATCCCCTTGATCCACCTTTTCAGAAAACACAAAAACATGATTTCTCAAGTTACCAAGCATACTTAGCCATAACCACTAAGTAGTTTCTTGGAGCGATAACAAAATGGCGCCGTTGCCGGGGAGCGAGTTGAGAAGCTGATCTTCCTGGGAGACGACATAGATCTACTCTTTGATGATAGACAAGGGGTAGACACTTATTGGTTATAATCATCTATCTGGCGACTCCATGAAGAACGAACTCAGTGGCGACTCCATTGTTCAGAATTCTGTTGGTGATTCCACTGGTATGAAATGGAAAAGATCTTAGCTAAGAGGTATGCTTTTTGTGATTTTTCAGATATATCTGGTTTTCCGCATCCAGTGCCAACTATAAATGAATGGGATGATTATCTTCCCAGATTCAGAGGAAGTAAGTATGATCATCCCGGTGAGCACTTATTCAATTTTCATCAATGCATGCTTGAACATGGCTTTGTTCACGAAGATGTCTTGATCAAGCTGTTCAAATTTTCTTTAGAAGGAAATGCTCGTGAATGGTGTCAATCCCTTCCTGCTGTTAGTATTCATTCTCTGAAGGATTTCCATGTGGCTTTCAATTCATATTACGAGAAGATTTATTCAGCTGATCTTCTTTTTCTTGAGTGTTGTCATGAGTTTAATCTTTCGAAAGTAGACATTCATGAAGATTATGCTGCTGTAGAAAATACTCTTCATTATGATCAAGAGATCGTTTATCCACATCATGATAGCCATAGTGATGCTTTTGTTATTGCATCAAATGCATATCCCAACTTATGTTGTCATGAAGATAAGATTGTTCCTATTGAAAATTTGAAAAGTGAAGAGCAGATTTTTATATCAGCAAGTGACAGTTTCAGATCTATAGAGATTGAAGAGGACAGTCTACAATTTCCAAATTTGCAGGGGCTGTCTAATCTTCAGCTAAGACATGAGAATCATGACCAAAAATGGGTCGATGCTGTAATTAATAATTGTCATGGATCTTTTGATCCCAATAACAGTGAAGATCTAAATATCAGATGTGTTGATGCAGCAGATGTTGAGGGAAGCTCCCATTTTTTAGACTTGCAGACAAAGGAATTTCGCAGCAGATATAAAGAGAAAGGTGAGGATTTGAATGGTCCAGATCAGCAGTCCGTCTTATATGTTTCTCCAACAAATTTCGAGCAGCCTGCATTCAACAGTGAGATTATTCAAGACAGTTTTCAGCATCTTCTAAATTTACAGTTACATCAGCAATTCAAAGAGGTATTCTGTTATGATTTTCAAGATCCTATTGTTGATCTTTTAGATTCTATGAGCAGCATAAATCCAAGGATATTTTTGTCAGCAAGTGATTGTTTTTATCATCCATTTAAACCCCTTTTCTGGATAATATGGTCTTCATTACTTTTTCGAGTCAAGATATATCATGATGACAGTAAACCAGTTTCTGACATGGCTGCATTGGAAATTCAGTGTTACTTGATCATTCTGCTCCTATTAATTAGTGTAGGAGTAGGTAGACAAATAAGCTCTTTATTGAGCACATAGATTATTTTCAATTATTATTGAATAAGCAGAACAGGCTGCATATAAACTACAGCTGGAAGGTATCCTACGAAGAAAATAGGGCTGCCACTAGGGAAGGGTTTCATATCCAGATGGCATGGTCGAGGATTTGCAGGCCGTGGAGGAAAGATCTATACAGTCTCTAAGATACTCGTTTCCACCTGCTGAAGATATATATAGTGGGCGTTTTGACAGAGATTTGTAGCGTGGCCATATGAGATATGATCTTTATGCATATGATGTGTCAGTCATGGGACAAAACGTCCATATACAGCATTAGATGAAAACCCCATATAGGCTGAATCTGGAAACAGAGGAATTGCTTGAACCCGTAACAATTATTCTGATGATGAGTATGGAAACATTGATGGACCTTATGGAGCAGCAGGGAAGTCATACATAAAATGAGCAGCATCTATGGCTGTTGTGCTTAACACAGAAGTTCCTTGGGTAATGTATTAGTAAACATACAAATGCGCTCTAGAGCTAAAAGGTTGGAAACACAAGTTTCATGAAATCTCAATATAAATTAGATATTTTTACATCCACTCATGCATTCTGTTTTGAACAGAAAATGCAATTTCAACCTGAGAAAGATGTTTTATAGGAAACATTAAAATTGACATTGTTATGGGATGAAAGGTTCAAGTACAATATATATTCGGCACTCTTCTGCAACTGTCATATCCCTCACCTTTTGATGAAGGTAAATAAAGATTATACTTGCAGGCTTCAGGGGTCATATGAACAGATTTGATATTGCTTCAATAATCATTAAGAATTGGCTCTGTCTCATTTCTTGTGTTTGACATCTAACTTCAAGTCTGGAAATAGACAACTGGAAAAATTGAAAATTTATAATCTTCTATGCTAAGTTTGGAAGTTGAAAGACATTGGGTGCAAGCGAAGTTTCACTTCTCGCTTCTTTGGTTTGCATATTCAAAATTATGCTAATAGTGTTCAGTATGTGGCTCATCAAACTTTAAAGGACTGGGATACTTCCTGTGTTGGATCTTACAGATTGACTTTAAAGTCAAGTTGTGGCATATGTCCAGCATTTGGAAATATTTGCTCTATGTATATGAATTGGTTTTGCTCTTATAGAAATTGGCAGCAGAAGCTTTGCATACCTTAGCTTTCAAGAATGAAGCAAACAAAAAATCAGATTGCGGAATGCAATGCTCTTCTCAGCAGATAATGAAGATAATATTTCTGACATCACAAAGAAGGTCAGAGTCAGTCCATTTAGGGTTTCAATTTGAGCAAGGGAAATGTTAACTTGCCACCACCTGAGAAAGATGTTCAGGAGGAAGAATTTCCAGCCAGTGACAGTTATACACTTGAAATGCCCACTTTTACTCCTAGGGTGGATGACACCGAGGCACCTAATGACGTGGATGTTTTTATAGAAGACCAGCCATCAGCTCTTTCACATGGAGCAAAGCCTGTAGTAATGGATGAACAAGAAAATGCAATGAAGCTGGTCACAGCAATGAAGGTGAGCTGCAAAAAGATGATGATGATGATGACTTTACTAGGAAGCTGGGTGGCATCTTCTCCTGATTAGTGACTTGTATTAGAAGATCTGTTGAAAGCTGTTTAGAGATTTATGCTTGTATTGGTAAGCCCATCAGGGAACAGGACATTGTTTTGATACAGGTTTGCAGAGGGATCAGTGTTAAAGACTTGATGACTCCATGCCCAATACAAAAGGCTACTGGAACTACTTGTTCTTCAGAACCTCACTGGGAGGATTCCATCCCCGAGTAGGAGCCAGATGTTATCTCCCAAATTGACCACCGTCATTTTGGATGACAAAATGGGTAAAAAATTTTATTTCTATAAGTCATGGCCTTCAAAATTCAAAATCTCAGTTTTCGGCAGTTAACTAAGTCTGTGGAAGTTTACTTAACTGCCGAAACAGGCCAGTTTCATCAGCTAATATGGTTTTCCAGAATGATTTTAGTTGCCGAAAATGTTTTCATGTGTAAATTTAAAAGATTGTGCTCTGGAAAAATACTACCAGCTATATCCTGACCAGTAAAGCTGAAGGACTAAAAGCAGCAGAATTGTCAAGGAATTGGCAGAAAATAATTATTGCACAGAGCAGTGAATGGAAATTGGAGGAATTTTCTGCTGAAATCACGTGATCTTTAGGGGAAATTTTGACGGCATTCCTGAACTCCAAATCCAAATCTAAAAGCACCAGTGGATAGCTTATGATCTGTAGATCAAAATCGACTATTTGAACATGAAAAACGGACATCGGACGGCTAAGAAAATTGATTTTTTCCAAAGGCATTTTTTTAGGAATTCTACAGGTTTCGGCAGCTTAGGCGAGCCTCCAAGAGCTCATTAGCTGCCGAAAAGGCTGACTTTCGGCAACTAACGCGTGAAACTGGCAGAAGGCTTAGCTGCCGAAAGCCTGTCTTCACAGATTGCTTAAGATTTCGCCCAGATCTCGGATTTGTTCGCTGAAATGGCAGAAGGCTGATCAAAATGAATGAATTATAAATTGTTTTATCAATATCTTAAAGGGTTTTGAACAAGATTAAAGTCAAGTGGGTGTTTTGGCTAGTTTTAACATTGTTTTGAAGAAACAGTTCAAGAGATCAAGTGCCACGTCAGCTAGGTCGAATCTACATGCACCAAACTCAGACCACCGAGCCTTGGGAGGCCAGCTGCTCTTCACCAACCACCGAGCTTTTGAAAGGAGATCTTCATATCATCATTTCCTTGTTTTTAGGGATCATTCTCTATGTTTTGCTTTTGCTGTTCTAGTTTACTAGTGTTAACTCAAACAAGATCCATGTTTTTAGGATCTTGAAACTGTTTGTAAAGGCTTTAAAATCCTAAGAACTCAGACTTGAAAGGGGGTTCGAGCTTGGAGAAAATTTGGCCTATGCTTTGGTTGCTTATTCTAATAAAAAAATCACAGTTTCCTTTTGTTTTTGTAATCAGACTTTTCATCCATCTTTCTTTTCTGTATTCTGTTTAAGTTTAGCTCAGCTTCATGCTCATGAACTTGAATGGTTCTGTACTTGGTTTAAGTTTAGCTCAGCTTTATGCTCATGAACTTGAATGAAGGAATTCTTTATTGTTTAGTATGACCCTGCATGCCCAATGTACTTGGTTATCTGACCCTGCATTTCAAATATACTTGGTTATCTGAATAGTATTCTCCATACCTTTCTTGTTATATTGCATCTGATTTACAGTTTCTAAGAGCACTAGCTCATTTGACTATTTTGATAAGCAATCTCTCCATTGTGCTATCTTAGCATCCCCTTGATCCACCTTTTCAGAAAACACAAAAACATGATTTCTCAAGTTACCAAGCATACTTAGCCATAACCACTAAGTAGTTTCTTGGAGCGATAACAGAAGGTATCTGCTACGACCAGGGATACTAGATTTAAAATGGCTCTTCAAGAGCAGAAAATCAAAGATCCCAATGTCGGTGTTTTCAGTGACACGAATGGGTATGTGTTTGACTGCTCATACGTGGACTGGTGTAGACTTTATTCTATTTTTAATAGTTATGATTTCTCCTCTGCTACTAATGACCAACATGTTTACATTAACATACACAATTCTCAGCTCCATTGCATTGTGGCAAGACCTGCTTTTATGCCTTACACAGACCCTGTTAAGTGGGCATTGGATTACGTTGATCTTAACCAACGAATTTTTAATGATATTGACAATGTCTCTATTGCTTCGTTTGCACCAGAAGTGTTTGCTAGGGCTTATCTTTTGAAAAATCCCAAGCAGTTTTTCTCAGGGAATTTTTTCGACGAATTCCTTTCCAAATCGAAATATGGACAAGTGGTGAAATGTTGGCTAGAAGACCCAACACTAGTGATTCCTGTTTCACTTTCAGCATATCCACTTTCTTGGTTTAGAGAGCCTTTCTCATTGCTGGCGGCCATGTTTTGTAAGTTATATGGTTTACCTAACTGTTCCTTATTCAAAAAGAAATGGGTCCCTATGGCGAACCATGTTTTGCTTACAGTTGATTTGTTCTACTAGGTGGAAATTCTGTTTTGCAATTTGTAGGGGGGGAATTGAAAAATATTAGAGAACCCTAGGGAACCGAAAACCCTCTTTCTACATGTCAGGGTACATTATGGATGCATTTTGTGCGTGTTCCTGATTCCTGGAACTAAATTGGGATTGGAAGGAGAAATGTCCACCTGTTCATATATATTGCATTGATATGTGCGACGTCAATTTCATACCTCATGTTAATGAGCTCTGTGACTTGTTTCTCGGGTCAATGTACTGTAAAAATTTTAAAGTTGATGCTCCTGCATTTTCTGAAAAATGTAGGGAACTTATTTCTTTTTATGGCGACTAGTATGTAGGAGCATATTTCTCTGACATAAGGATTTGGGGCAGAAATATAGTGCACTTGCTTCCGAGAATTGTTCCAGACCGAATGGTGCTTCAAGAATTTTCCTATCAGACTGTGATTAATGGGGCTTTCCCCAAGTTGACAAAACATAAGAAGAAGGGTTGGCCTAAATTTCTTATGAATCTTGGCAATCTTACAGTACAAAATGTTGCTCATGCGTTTTTGTTGGGAAAGGATATTTCCGTTATGAGCTTAGGAGAGGTATTCAAAAGAATGCATGATCTGTTGGGTTTTTGCATAATGTATTTGCTCAAGAGCATGTGAAATTTCAATATGTTCATGAAAATCAGCCTGATGATTCCATGATACAAGGAGCTTCCACTTTTTAGGAGGTGATTCGTAAAATTAGTGATCTAGTGACAAAGTCGCTTCAGTACGTGTATGAAAAGGATCTGAAGAGAAGAATTTTGCGAGAAAGAGAAAATAAATTTGAACTAAAACAAGATCTTGACAAGGAGAAGACAGAACAAGAGGCGAGAGAATATTTAGAAAGGTCTGTTGTTGCTGTTGTTTCTTGATCTAAGGACAAGGGAAAATGTGTCCTTCAAGGCCTAGCTAGCCCCTCTGTTTGCATAATGGAAGATACGCTGGACAAAGGGGTTGAACTGTATCTAATTGAGAAGGAGAAGAGAGAAAAAGAAGTGAGATAACATGCAGCAAGGTCTGCTGCTGCTGTTGGTGCTAAATATGAGAAAAAGGGGACAGGTGTTCTTCAAGGGCAATTGAGATCTTCTCTTACAACAATGAAAGATATGTCGAAGAAAGGGGCAAAATGCAAAAGAAATTTTGAAAAAGTCACGTCTGAATTGCAATCTGAGACAGAGTTAACTAAAGTAAATCCTAAAAGGCTGAGGAGTGTAGCAGTTTCTAAAGAGGCTCAATGCCAAAAGCATGGACAAAAGAAAAGTTGATTTCTTCGGTCTCAATTTGCAACAAAGAAGAGAAGCTTGCTCAATAATGTTGGATGTCAGATATAATTGTACACGAATCTTCTATACAAAATGTAAATTTTTATTGTCAGCTCAGATTGAGAGTCATGATACGAACGTGGAAGAAGATGTTGAGGATGTTATGACTACCGTTGTGTCATCTATCCCCAATATCAAAAGGCTTTCTAGTATGTTAGGTACATCATCTTTGCAGCATTATTTTTTTGAGGTAAATTTGTCATCAATAATGGTAGCTACTATTAGCATGTTCACTAGTTCAAATTATTCACCTATTCATAGTTTCATTTCTTCTTTTTCATCAGCTCAACTTATCACTACATGCCAGTACGACATTCCTTCTATCTGTATAACTCTTCCTGAAAAGAAGGATTTTTCTATATGTGATTATTTTACATCAATCACTTTTACCTATGTTTCTTGTCGTATGAATATTTTCCATGTTAGCATGGATATTCCTTTAAATCATGTTGATGTAATTGTAACTTCGGAATGTATTAATCCGTATATCTTATGTATTGTACCCCGATGTTTATTTTGGGATGTGTCTGTAATGTACTTGAGTCATGTCATGCCCCAATGTTCCTATCGGGAGGTTCTATAATATAAACAAGTCATGTCAAGTCATTGTGGGTGACCCTCCTATTGGTCAAGGGTTAAAGTCCCCGCAGTTGTGGGGCCCTAGGGTTATTAGACTATCCTATAGAAGTTGACCCTAGGTGAGTCATTGTAAGTCAAGGAAATAGTTCCCACCATTGTGTTAAGGATAAACCTTCTTGTTGGTCGGAGGAGGAAAAATCCCCACAAGTTGTGGGGCACTAGGGTTATTAGACACTCCTAGAGATGTTGGCTCTAGTAAGTAATTATTAAGTGAGGCCAAAATGTTGGAGTGGGTTTCAAGTGAACAAAAGAATATAAATAGAGAGTGAGTCTCTCTATTTATCACACACACACTCACTCATTAGGGTGCATGAGTGAGAGGAGGAGTTGTTGTGATAAAAGAGAGACTACTGCTATCAGGAGATCATCCTTATGTTTTCGGGTTTTACTTTTGGTGTTGATTCTATCTCTGAGGAAGTTGTGGGGTTTTATCCTTTATGGTTTCCCCGAGGAAAATTCTTTGTGTCTCTTGTCTCTTGTGTTTTATTGCTGTGCATTTTATTCTCTCAGTTAAAGATCCTAAGATCATAATGCTAGCTTGAATGATAAAAATCTAACATGGTATCAGAGCTAACCTGAGAAGAATATATTGTGCAGCTGTAGAAGCTAGGGATTCTTACGTTTTGGGTCTCTCTCCACAATCCATCATCAAAATTATGCTAGGATGACTCTCCATTGAAGGACGCGTCTTTCTGTTGAAGTAGAATTCGATTCCGAGAATTTTCAGTTTTCGGTGCGAAAATTAGGGCTTTCTACAGAAGAGGAATTTATGAGTGAGCCCAGCATAGGATTTTTCTCCTCATCAAAATCGAAGTTTAGAGACCTGTATCAAGATGTTTGGTTGGGTGAAACTCCAGGAAAGTCAAACCCTAGTTTGACCCCAAGCTGGAAAAACCCTGAATACTAAAACTGATAAGTTTTGGTACATTCGCTATATCTCAGGATTGGAGAAGGCTCAGGAGCTGAAAATTGTAGAGGCTGAATATAAAATATTGATGTGCTCTGTATCCAACATTCAGCCTCATATTCACTATATTCTAGGAGATATGATCCCTCCAAGTTAGGGTTCCAGCCTCTTCCAGAATTCATCCCTAAACAGGACACCTGGGGAGAATTTATATATCTTTGGATACAAAGGTCCAAATGACATTTCTGAATATTTTCCAAAAAGGGAACGGACTTTAATTTCTGTGCTCCAAGTTTCAGACTCAAAATATGAACCAGTGACACATGGAAGTCCGTACAACTTCATTGTTCTGAACAGTCCTGTAACAGGTCACTTTGGAAAAATTATCATAAGTCCCAATTGGTGAAACTAATTCTGATGAAACTTGTGGTTTAGGATCAGGGACATACGAGGCTACCTCAGTGAGAATTTTTCGACTCATAGGAGTATTAATTTCGGAGATACCATAGAAACGGTAACAAGCATTTCTACAGAATAAAGTGGAAAACTAGGGCTTCCTGTTCTGGAAGCTTCCCCCCACTGTTTTCAGAAAAGGAGTACATTGGAAAAATCAACTTGAAGAGATCTATATTTATATCCAATCAGATATTAAATATTCCAAGTTTTTAAAATTAGGGTTTCTATGAAAAACCCTAGATCAGCTAGCTCTGGAACCAGGACGGACACCTCAAATCAGTAATCTTTTGCTATTTGCATTTGAGGTTCTCATTTCAAAATGATCTATCACATCATCTTGATGATAATCTTGGTAAATTTGACAAATTCCAAGCATGGAAGTATTTTATCTCTCTAAAGAAAATGAATTGGAGACCTACATGAGTAAAGAGGTTCCAGTTCCAGAGGGAGATGAGGCTAGAAGCCTTACACAAGAAGAACTTGGTATAGGCCAAGAAGATCATTGTTGATTCAATCATGAATCACCTTGTACCAAAATTGTCTTCCCTAAAGACACCAAAAGAAATGTTGGACCAAGATATTTGAAGGGAAGAACATAATTCGGAATATGACCTTAAGAAACCAGTTGAAGAATGTGAAGATCTAGAATGCAGAGACCATACAGTCATACTTTACAAGGGTCTCTCAAATCAAAGAAAAACTTTGAAGCGGTAAAAGAAGAAGTGGTGATAACCACCTTGAATGGCCTCCCAGGATCATGGGATTCATTCATTCGAAGAATGTGTGCGAGAAGGAAGTGATTACTTTCAGCAGAATCTAGGAAGAAGAAGAAGCTCAACTAATAATAAGAGAAAAGAAGATGTGAGCAACTGAAGATCAAGCTCTCACCATCCAAAGAAGATCCCTCAAGCGATGAGGAATATGAAGAACTCAACTCTTAAAGAATCTCTTATCCACCTTAGCATTTGGATAAGAAACGATGCTATTATGAATGAAGAAGACGATGAAGCTGAAGGCTTAAGAAGGAGTCTACCCACGAAACAAATAAAGATAAGTATTCAATTGTCATTTCATTGTTTTGTTATGCATTTGTTTATATTCAGTTAATGTATTATGCATGATAGAATGTTTACATTAATGATAGTATACTACTAATATGCATGTGATGGGTAAGTATCTCATTGTGCTATACAACTCTCCATTGCTACTTATCTAGAATGAAACCTCTTTGCTGACATATTGGATTAGTGCACAATCTCAATGTTGTCCCGGTAGAGATGGAAGGCATCTAGAAAAGTTTCCGTGAGATATGGATGAATGTTGTATTGGCTAAAGTAGTTTCATGATCATATATTTATGCATAAGAATTTTCCAGTATGAATATTCCTTATGAAATGTTTCTAACCATACAAATGCATTTGACTTGTAGGAAAGATCGCATACATAATCGCCTACAAGAAAAGAAGATGAGACTTGTTCCGAAGAACAAGTAACGACAATTCAAGATGAAAAATAATATGACGAATGTAGTGACATCATTGATGCAAAACCTTCCAAGAAGAAAGGGAAGACCAGTTCAAGAAGAATGATGTCTAGAATGCAATATCAATACATGAAGGAAAGTTCATAGTTCCATCATGCAATAGATGGAAACATCGTGGGATACAAGGCAAGATTCATAACACGAGGCTTCTCACAAAAAGAAGGCATAGACTACGAAGAGACATTTGCAGCCAGTTGGAGTTGAGATGCATGACAGGCATAATCATGTGTGCAAATGAAAGAAGGGCCTGTACGAGTTCAAAAGACACCCATGAGATAACACATACATGAGGAGCTTGATGAAGATCTGAACCTATGCTGCAAGGTTGATAGAGGATGACAAGCTCACAGAGGGGTACGAGAAGAACTTTTGAAGAGGTTCAAGATAGAGGATCTTGGAATCCAGTGATCCTAGATGGATACATAGAATAATAGTAGTAGAGGAAGCTACTTTTCACTCTAGTATAGAATGTTTCAGTGCATAGAGTACAGAAGACAGAAGGAGTATGATGCTCCGCTTCAGAGGGAGTGACTGCAGAAGATCCTGAGGTTCAACATGGTATGACAGGATGGATAGATTACTGATGACTCTAGGATTTATTGAGATTAAAGTGGATTCCAACCTTTCCTTCAAGGTTGAAGGCGGAAGACCAGTGATGTTCCTATTATGTATCAATGCACTATTTTCTAGGCATGGAGGTGTGGACAAGGGAAGTATGCAGTAGAGATCCTGAAGAGGATGATGGACTGCAAGGCCATGACCACACCTATGGAATCAAAAATGAAGCTATTAAGGGATGCTTCATCAGAGACGGTTGATTCCACGATGTATCATCAGATGATTTGGTCCTTGATGTATCTAACGAACACGAGACCAGAAATTTGCTTTGCTATGAACACCTTGATCCAATTCTTTACATATCTGAGACATGTTCACTTGATTGCTGCAAAGCATATTCTGAGGTACCTGAGGGGTACAATTGATTATGGGCTCAAGTACGATGCGAATTAGAGGATTAACCTGGAGGGTTATGTTGATTCAGATTGGGCAGGTAGTGCCATCGGTAGGAAGATCACTTCAAGGTGTTGCTTCAATATGGGATCAAGTGTGATCTCTTGGTTTAGCAGGAAGCAATCCTGTGTGGCACTGAGTACAGCTAAAGCAAAGTATGTCATAGCTTGTTCAGCTAGTTGTGAGGTAGTATGGTTGAGGAAGCTACTGTCTGATTTATTTGATCTCCAGTTCGATGCTACTTGTATACATTGTGACAAACAAAGTTGTGTGAAGTTGTTAGAGAATCCAGTGTTCCATGAAAAGTTGAAGCATATCGAAATCAAGTATCACTATATCAGGGATGTGGTGTAGAGGGGAGCAGTGAAGCTCCATTATGTTGCGATGGATGATCAGATAGCTGATGTGTTGACGAAGCCATTGGCGAGAGTGAAGTTTGAGTACTTCAGGGAGAAGCTTGGTGTTCTCCAGATCGAGGTCCCTTCTAAGAGGGAGTGACGAGTCCGAAAGCCATTCTGACAAGTAGGTCAGATATAAGCACTGAAGAAGACCTACATGATGGCTAGGCCTACAACCAACATGAAAAAGGGTTGGCTCTGTAGAACTTCCTGTGACAAGAAAAATCATGAGATAGAACATATGATGATGACCTAGCGATGATCCAGATCGAGTGATGATCCAAATCCAGTGATGATATCTAATGATGATCCAGATCGAGTGATGATCTATATCCAATGATGATGATATAGATCGAGTGATGATCCAGATCCAGTGATGATGATCCAGATCCAGTGATGATCCAAATCTAGTGATGATGATCCAAATCAAGTGATGATCTAGATCCAGTGATGATGATCCAAATCGAGGGATGATTTAGATCTAGATGAAGATGACTTGAAGATGAAGATTACTTGAAGATAGAGATGACTTGAAGATGAATATGATGAGGACTCAATGATGATCTAGATGATACAGAGAAGAAGACTTGTGCTGATAAATTGTGTCGATAGAATACCTTCCTAGTTAAGAGGGAGTGTTGATGTAATTGTAACTTCGGAATGTATTCATCTGTATATCTTATGTATTGTACCCCGATGTTTATTCTGGGATGTGTCTGTAATGTAATTGAGTCATTTCATGCCTTGATGTTCCTATCGGGAGGTTCTATAATATAAACAAGTCATGTAAAGTCATTGTGGGTAACCCTCCTATTGGTCAAGGGCTAAATTCCTCGCGGTTGTGGGGCCCTAGGGTTATTAGACTATCCTAGAGAAGTCAAACCTAGGTGAGTATTTGTAATATGGGGCAATAGTCCCCACAATTGTGTTAAGGATAAACCTCCTTGTTGGTTGGAGGAGGTAAAGTCCCCACAAGTTGTGGGGCACTAGGGTTATTAGACACTCCTAGAGATGTCAGCTCTAGTAAATAATTGTTAAGTGAGGTCGACATGTTGGAGTGGGTTTCAAGTGAACGAAAGAATATAAATAGAGAGTGAATCTCTCTATTTATCTCACACACACACACTCATTGGGGCACATGAGTGAGAGGAGAAGTTGTTGGGACAAGAGAGAGACTGCTGCAGTTAGGAGATCATCTTTATGTTTTTGGGTTTTACTTTTGGTGTTGATTCTATCTCTGAGGAAGTTGCGGGGTTTTCTCCTTTATGGTTTCCCCGAGGAAAATTCTTTATGTCTCTTGTCTATTGTGTTTTATTGATGTGCATGTTATTCTCTCAGTTAAATATCCTAAGATCATAATACTAGCTTGAATGATAAAAATATAACAAATCAAACACAAAGTGATCCTTTGGTTAGCATCCACCAGCAAAGCATTTCATCTTCTGAAGTTATCACAGACTTTGGAGAAGATGCAGTTGTATCCTTTGGAAAATATTATTGGAGTAAAAATTATAAAGTTGTGGTTAAAAGGGGAGCGAAGAGAGCCAGATAAATTCTAGGCATAAATGTGCCTGCTATTGGTGAGCTCATATGTTGGAAGGTAGACACAAGTGATATGCAAGAAGGGGCAGTGGACACAACAACTGCTATGGGAGTTTTTTCTGGAGCTAATTTTCAATATGTTTCACAATTAAATTTGGCTCTTAGTGAAAAACAGAAAGAATTGGAGAAGGTGAAACGTGACCTAGAAGAAACACAACAGAGGCACGAACAACAAATTGAGTAGTTGAAACAAGAACATGAAGAGAAAATAGAGAGATGGAAAAAGAGAGTTGAATAAGAAAAGAATCAGCTTCAGAATGTAGAGGTTGTTAATCAGCAACAAGAAGAACAAATCATTCTTGTCAATCAAGAATTGAAACATCTCCATTTGACCTCAAAAGGTTGTTCCTTTGTCGATGTGAGACTTGAGGATTTTAAACACATACTCTGTAAAATACATTATTTGGGCAGAATGTGATAGATTTTTATAGTTGTTTTGATGAGATGCAAGGCCTGTACGAGAAGTTTATCAAGCATTCTAAAACTCTTGAGGATCACCATCATCAAATGAGAGCAGCGTTCAGTCCTTTAGAGCAAGTAAGAGGTTGGAAAAAGGATATTAAGGAAAGACCTTATGGTGTGGGAATTTTAGACAAGTTAGAGCTCTAGAAAATTGAAGTTTGCATTGAGACATGGGAGGCTATGTGCGATTCAGTTGAAGTTGTATTCAATGGAGGGGAAAAGGTTTCTAAAAATAGGTGGTCTTCCTCAAACAATTTGCTAACTTATTTGATTTTACCTGTTTTAGAACCTCTCAGTGAGGCAATTTGTCCTAAAGTTCATTTTCAAGAAGTGGAAAAGCAATTTGCTCATAGCAAAGAGTTGATTCAACAAATTAGTCAGTTAACCGTGCAAGAAATGGAGAAATGGATAGAAGCTCCTCATGCCTTGATAGCTCGGATAAAATTGTTCATCAAAGAATGGAAAAATATGACAAGGGTGGAAATCTTGTCCCAAATTTGCAAGAACGATATTCAGTTGAGGAATGCTCATTTTCAGGAAGTTAATGACATTCTGGATATATTTTCCAAATGCGTTCTTTCCTTAATCAAATCTAGAAACTATTTATTTGTGTAATTGCACGTTTTGGTGTGAATTTGGACTTATTGAGTAAGTCCAAGAAACATTTCTTTTAGCAATTTGTGTATCTTCAAAATTTATATGTTAAGTTGATATAAATTAGCTTGAAATAAGTAAATTTGATTGGCATCTTTGTACATTAATTTGCATGTTTGCTGAAAGTAATTTTAACTTTTCAACTTGTTTCGGAATATGTTAATGAAATACACTTAGCTTTCAGGATGGTGGTGTCACGACCTGAAAGACACTGTGAATTTAACTTAAAACAATCTTGTGTATTACAATTAAGGAAATGGCTCGAATATTTAAATATTGCCCATTTTTTTTTCTATTTTATGGTTTTGGGGTATCGGGAATCAAAAATACTATATTTGACATTTATTTATTTGAAAATTGAAAATTTCTGAGGTTGGAATGTCACAAATTGGATTTTGCGGAATTTAAAATTAGAAGTTAAGGTTATTTTGATATTGTACAGTTTTGTTGAAATAATTTTCCAGATTTGCGATTTTCAATTTTGGATATTAGAAAGTGGAAAGATCCATATTTTTAATTGTAATGTTTATTGATTTATTGGATTTCCAATATTTCGGAATCAATTATCGCGAATCGGAAATGTTTGATAGGTGTAATAACCTTAATTAAAAATGGAATTTCCCATTCTCAATATCAGATTTCAAAAATTTCGTATGGAATTTCGAAATTATATGATTTAATCTATACAGTAAATTAAAATTTATAATTTAATTATCACAGATTAATGTTGTACTTGTTTTTGTCATGTATCCTGCACTCATTACGCATTAATGGAGTCTTTTTGTACGGTCTAGCCAAGTTCGTGATGAGTTGCGTTTTAATGATGGGATTAAAGTTGATTTGGTAGTGACGTCTCTAGTTCAATTTTGTTGGAGATGGAATTAAATTGTTGTTGTTGTCGACGAATATTTTTGAGCACGTATCAGCTTGAATGGAGGACACTATAGCTATCGAGTTACGGCATGATTTGACACAACGGTGATTTCGTTATGTCGTTACAGTAAAATTTTGCTTGCTAAGTAACTCGATGTGGTACAGCAATGTTTTTCTCTATTAATGGCCTCCTCTTGGTTTTACTCTGGTGATTCGTCTTATCTATTTCTTGCCTAAGTGATTTGTCTTGGTTTATTTTTGTTGTTCTGTATTTTTGTTGTAGAACCATTCTGTCTTTCTTTGTTCTGTTTTGTTTTGAATATGAACCAGCATACTATGTCAAAGTAGCGTGCCACGTCTCATCGTGCTGGTCGTGGGAAACGAGGGGTTCGCATCACAAAGGTAGATGGTTACAACAACGATATTTCTCCGTAAGTTAATTCCATAATAGATGACTGGGAGAGGAGGCTGGTAAACGAGTATATTGCTCGTGATATTGATGGGCTAAGCCTGAATCACTATTGGATTGTAAAAAACATGATGGGGTTACTAATGGAAGAAATGTTAGGGAAATGGAATAATAGTAAGTTGGAAATTTCACAGGATACGTCGCAAAATGCTGGAGTTAGATATGCTTATCATGGAGAGAGATATCATGGACATGTGGAAAAAATTAGCTGTGGGAGTTGATTATTTGGCTAATGGAGATAGCCAAAACATCTCTATGGCTCTAAAATGAATGTCGACCCCGCTCCTACAATACTCATTGTATCTACAGTGCCTGTTACAATTAGTGAGCTTTTCAAATGAGTTTAGAAATGTCAAGCTTATGTGGGGAATGTGATCCTCTCTGTGGAAAAATCCAATCCTTATGTGGGGAAAACCGATGACTCTGTATGGAAAGTGGTTGTTCTACCTTTGAAATGTGGTCTACCATTGTCAGACAAGGAACTGTGTGGGATTCTCTTATGGATGAGGAAATGCAAACATAGAACATGCAGGATATGGCTGTCACTACGAGTGGTGATCTTGTTTCTCTTTCTTTTTGTTTCACTTTTGCTTCTTTTTTTTACCTCTAAGTTTATTATCTTATTTAGCTTACAAGGTATCTTCGTAAACATTTGTTGATAGTAATTTTGTATGTAGCCACCCATATATCACATGGGTTATTGTGGCTCATTTGAATATGTCTATAATTTTCTATAACCTTTAATTAGGCAGTAGCGTTCATTTTTTGTATGCTTTTTATGCTCGGTACAATTGAACTATAAAAATTTTCGGAAATTATGGAACTTTTGTTTTTCTTTATTTGAAAAGACAAAACTTTCGAGATTGGAAATGTTGCAAATTGGAATTGGGGAATCGGAAATTGGAACATCGCATAGAGGTGTATGAAGTTCTTTTTGTCCACATTCAATATAAACTATAAACTATAAAGTGTGCATGTTCTGAAATACAATATGGTCTGATTGCGCCGAGAGGCGCATTCTACAGCCCGGTATGAGGTAGAAGTGTAATTCTGTGCTCAACGTGGAGATGACACGTGTCACATAAAAAAGTCGGCTTATATATCTATATATATATATACAAGTCGGCTTAATAATTAATAATATTAGGTGTATATATATATATATATTTGTAAGTAAATCAAAACACCTATACACACTTCAAAACAATATGTACAAGCTGGACCTTCGGAATAAGGCTAAGAGCAATTACAGATTTGTCTTAGGTATGCAAATGCGTATAATTTAACTTTCTATATCAAGTATGCATATGAGAAACGATTGAATTATAGAAACTGATACGAGTAGATTATTATAGTATTTGATGTATTCTCCCCCGTAGTCCATTTCTGTGATTGATGGCGAGCACCAGAATCCATCTGCAAATAATAATAGGATTTACCTACTCGAGAGAACGATGAAACACGTTGATTTTGGGAGAGCGGGGAGGGAACTCAGTGAGGTGGTTTCCCTTATCTTTGTAAATTATGGCGCCTGAGAAATCCAGGGGCTAGCACCTTTCTCCCATCAGAATGGTTCTCTGCCACAAAGAATCTCCTCCACCCTCCTCCTCCATAACAGCACGGTCATATGCCTTCACCTCATATTCCTCCTCTCTTCGCCCCCATTTCTTAGAAATGAGAAACTTCCTGCTACTGCTCATAAGCACCCGACCGGAGTACTTGGGAAAACAGTTAAAATCGTGGAAACCATTGGCCGGCGAATCCATGGCTATGGCGCTCTGACTTACAGCAACCGCACAAGTTGTGTCATCCTTAACGCCGTGGAAGTTCAGGTGTATTGCACAAGATAAAAAAACCACAACCGCCACGCCCAGAACGCATATGACCGCTAACAAGAAACCACCTGCGCTGGCCAGCCAGGTCGTCGTGCCGGCCCCTCCTCCCAGGGCCAAAACTGGAAACCACCTGGCCATGGGATTCGATCCTCAGACCTCAGAACCCAACAGAAGAAGCTCAGTGAATTGAAACAATAACATACGCATATAATTCTCTCCTCCACGCAATGAAAATTCTGCTGAATATTTTACAAACCCATTCCCGGTGGTCTGTATTTATGATCTCTTGGAAATTGGAATGATCTTCTCCGTATGTAGAAATCTCTCCACTGGAAACCGCTGTCTCTATCGTAATTGTAATCCTATGTATATATATATATATATACATGGATTTTTATTTCTTGTGTATATACCCTTAACGGAATATGTGAACTATGTAGCGAATGGGTTTTATTATTATTTTATGGCGAATGGAACTATATGGCTAGGGACTTAAGCTCACTTCAAATTCTCATCATTACTCTTATTTGCTATTTCTTCGCACACCTTCCTAGTTCACATTGACCTACTTTTCTATTAAAACGCAAGTTTTTTTAATTAAAATAAAAAGTGAGACGGCAACAGCCGCAGTTTTTTATATAAATATTAAGTATTTTTGGAGTGCAATTGTTGAAGCAGGGTTTGCACCTCGAAATATTTGATCCCTCTTGGCGCATGATAGAGCCGGGTAAAGCTGGATCTAAGCTGGTTTGTAGTAAAATGGAGTTTTTCGTTATATGAAATTGATTTTCACATTTTATTTCACTGTTGGTATAATGTTCACAGAAGTTATTGCTTTGTAGGAAAGATGTAATAACAAATATTTATGTTAAAAAATATCAAGTTTACAGATTATTGAAACATTTTGTGTTTGGAGTGTATGATATTTGCGATCATTTAATGATCAACCAAGATTGTCGATATATTTAATCATTAATCATCAAGGAAATTTTTATATCATTATAAGAAGGCATCGATTAGTGACAAATGTCAGTTGATACACTATGAGATAATTTAAGGATGACAAGAAGTGAGGGTAAGAGTCACTTCTACGATTAATACAATGAATTTATAGCAAAAATGGGCGTGGTTATGATGGCATTAAAGACAAGTCTCGTCGTTCTGCACATTGGATTTCAAAGTCATTATTTTTCACGATTTTGAGATTTGTCCATAATGATTTTGGGCAGTTATATTGAAGACAGTTGTCTTATCGTGGTCGCTCCAAGTATTTGTTTTTAATATAGATGGAGATGTTTTTAAGAAAAATGTGTCTTTGAAGAATGAAATATTTTCTAAATATTTTGTAAACATTTTCATTTACAAGATTTGTCATAGAAAAACTCGAATGTTAAGATTTCAAACCATTTGAGCAAAAAAATTGAGTGTTCATTCTTCGATATCCAAAATATCGTGAATAGGAAATGGCGAGTAAGGGAAATATCCTAAATGATATTATGTGTTCAGGAGTGTTATTTGTATGAAATTCAGGAATGAGAGGAAAATAAAAACTAAGTTCTAATTTGTAGCATCACAGCATTATGAATATTTATAGCATCATAAGAAGGCATCGATGAGGAGACAAATGTCAAGTTGACACTATGACATAATTTAAGGTTGACAACAAGTGGAGGTAACCGTCATTTCTGCTATTAATATGATGATGTTATAGCGGAAATGGGCCCTGTAATGATGGAATTAAAGAGGAGTGTGATTCTTCTGGAGATAATATCTTATGCGAATAGATTTGTGATTCTCAACATGTGCATATCCAAGATATCGGGAATAGGAAATGGCGATTAATGGAAATACTCTAACAGAAATTTGAGTTTGCGGTTTTGGAACAAATCATTTGAAAAAAACTTGAATGTGCATTTTACGATATCGGAGATATCAGAAATAGGAAATGGCTCATTGGTATATTGAAGACATGTCTCTTATCACGGTCCCCCAGCTATTTGTTTTTATAAATTTAGATGTTTTCTGAAAATTACAATATAAAAATTTTGTAAACATGTTACTGAAAGATCAAACATTTTGTAAATATTTTGCAAAGATTTTCGGTAAAAACATTTGTGTCTGCTTTGTGCATGGAGCAACCGTATCTATTTGGTCCACTAATAGTCGAATCCGACTATCATTTTGAATGATAAAATATAATAATGTATTAGATGATAAATATTACAAATGGCACTCGCCTTTATAGGCTTGAGTGTCTAAGACGAAAGGTTACACCCTTTAGGATAATAGTTAACTAATTTACTTAATATTTTATTTAATATTTGTTACATTGTCACTCCCTTTAAGGGAGCTTTGTCATCAAAGTTGTGTTAGAGAAAGATGTAGTTGTCGAAATTATTCGAATCCCCATGTTGCATCTTCTTCCGAGAGGTTTTTACATTTTATAAGGTACTCTTTAATTATTCTTGTCCTTAATATTATTTCTCTTGTAGTAATGATATATTATGGTTCAAAAATCATTCTCCCCTCATCATCTAACATGGGAAGTAGTGTTTGTGCCCGCTGGTGTTGACCTATCATCCTTTTTAAGCATGAAACATGGAAGACATTGTGGACATGACTTGATTTCGGTAGCTCCAATGCATATGCCACGTGGCTGATCTTCTTATTGATTTGATATGGGCCATAAAATAGTGGAGCTAATTTATTCTTTCCACCTTTTTTTAGTGACAATTGTTTACAAGGTTGTAATCATACAAATAACCAATCTCCAACTTTGAATTCCCATTCTGTTCGATGTTGATCTGCTTGCTGCTTCATTCTATTCCTTGAGGTGTTTAGATTCTCTTTAAGTATTTGTACAACCTTTTGATTTTCTTCTAAATGGTATTTTACTGAGGAAACCCTTGCTTGGTTGGTAATGATATCCTTCCATTTTGGGGTGCATCCCATAGAGGGCTTGAAACAGTGTCATTTTTGCTGATGTGTGATAAGTAGAATTATACCACCATTCTACAAGATGTAACCATTGAACCCATTTATTGTGCTTATCAGTCACGAAACAATGAAGGTAGGTCTCTAAGCATTTGTTGATGACATATGTCTGAGGATGATAAGATGAGCTGATGTTAAGTGTCGTTCCAATTTGTTTACGAAATTCTTTCCAAAAATTACCTTTAAATTTGGCATCCCTATCACTCACGATAATCTTGGGGAAGCCATGTAACTTGTAGATATTTTTACAAAAGGCTTCTGCGGTTTCCTTTGCAGAATCGGTTCTCTTTACTCCTATAAAATGTGCATATTTGGTTAACATGTCTACTACTACTAGTATTTTGTCTTTCCCATATTATATGGGTAGACCTTCAATGAAATCCATAGAAATTTCCTCCCACTTATGGTTCAGAATATGCAATTGATGGAGTAACCCGGGACTTGAGATATTTTTTGCTTTATTTCTCTGACAAGTGTCACACTCTGCAGCATACTTGTGAATGTCGGCATTCATACCCTTCCAGAAGAATGATTTCCTTGCATTATAGTAGGTTTTATAAAATCCTACATGTCCCGCGACCAGAAAGTCATGTGATTCCTTACATACCTTGGTCTTAAACTTAGAGTTTGCACTTAATTAGATTCATTCTTTGTACCATAAGAGGTAATTTTTCCATTCAAACTTTGGATACTGATTTATGTTGTTAATTATGGAGCAAACCTTTGCATTTTTAGCATATTCGGTTCGAATTTCGTCCAATGATTCTGGGATTACCATTGATACAGCGTAGACTTGTACCTCTTCATATTTCCTTTATAGGGTGTCAGCTACTACATTGTCCTTCCCCTTTTTATGTAAAATATCCATATCAAAGGTAGAGATATTTTCGATCCACTTTTGTTGTTTAGTCGTTAACGTATTTTGCTGTAATAAGTGTTGTAGACTATTGTGGTTTGTTCAAATTAGGAACTTGCTTCCCAACAGATATTGTCACCATTTAGTTAACACATGCATGATGGAAAGCATTTCATTGTTGTAGGTAGACTGTAGGAATTCTCTTTTGTTCAACTTCCTGCTTTCAAAAGCAATTGTATTGCCTTCTTGCATTAGCATAGCTCCTATCCCAAATTCTGAAGCATCACATTCAATTACAAATGGTTTTGAAAAATCAATCATTTCCAGAATGAGAGTTCAAGACATAATTTGTTTCAACATTTCAAATCATTTTCTTACTTCATCATCCCATAGAAAAGAATTCCTTTTTAGGATATTTGTTAGCGAAGCAGTGACATGTGCATAGTTCTTGATGAATCTTCGATAGTAACTTGTTAATCCAAAAAATCCTCATAATTTTGAAACATTGTTGGGTTGGGGACACTCCTTCATCACTTGGATCTTCCTTGGGTCCACCTTGACTCCTTCCTTTGATATTATATGGCCGAGATACTCTACTTATTGCTTCCCAAATGTGCATTTTGACTTCTTTACATAGAATTGGTTTTCCTTCAAAAGAGATAGAACCTTTTCAAGTTGATTCAAATGTTCTTTCCACATCCTGCTATATATAAGGATGTCATCGTAGAATACTAACACAAATTTTCTTAAGTAGGGCTGAAATAGTTCATTCATAGTTGCTTGAAATGTGGAAGGGGCGTTAGTTAACCCAAAAGGCATTACTTTGAATTTATAGTGTCCTTCATGAGTTTGGAAAGAAGTCTTTGCGATATCTTCTAATCAGACCCTGATTTGATAGTACCCTAACCTTAAATCAAGTTTTGAAAAATACTTCACGTCATGAAGTTCATCCAGCATATCGTCGATGAAAGGAATTGGAAACTTGTTTTTAATCGTTATTTTGTTTAATCCTCAATAATCAATGCATAGCTAAATGATTCATCCTTCTTCTGTACTAACACGATTGGAGCTGCATATGGGCTTCTGCTCTTGGTGATGCTACCACACTTCAATAAGTCTTGAACTAACCTTTCTATTTCTATTTTGTGATGGTGGGGATACTGATAAGGTTTAACCTTGATAGGGTTTGACCCTGATTTAACCTTGATTATGTGTTCTATACTTCTTTCAGGTGGTAGCTGCATTGGTAAGTCTTCAAATATTTGTTTATATCGCTGGAGTAATTCTTGGATTTCTTCTTTGAACTTGTTATTTTCACATTCTTTTCCTTCCATTTGATGGCATTGGATTACATATGCTGATTCTCCTTTTCGAATGAGCTTCTCCATATGTTGAGATGAAACTACTTGTGTTCCTGGTGGTTGGAAACCATGTAGTTTATAATTTTTTCCTTGCCATTTAAACTTGATGAAATGTTTTTGGTGATTAACAGAGGATGTTCCTAATGTTTGTAACCATTGGACTCCTAGAACGATATGCACTCCACCTAATGGCAATGTGTATAGTTCTGATTCCAATTTGAAGTCCTAAATTTGGAGTTTCACTTTGTGACATTTTCCGACTTTTTCGATTTTCTTTCCATCTACGACCATCACTTTCATGTCTGGAACTGGATGTACAAACAACTTGAGTTTTCTAGTGACTCTTATATCAAGAAATTTGTGAGTGCTTCTAGTGTCTACTAGCATTGTAACATTTTCATTTTTTATATGCCCTTTTAACTTGAGAGTTTGTGGTTGACTAATGCCTTTCATGGCTGCTAGGGAGATTTTGGGGGTCTCATCGTTTTCGGATGACATATTTGCGGTCACCTCCTCTTCATATTCTAACTCTTCTTCTTCTTCTTTTGATTCACTATTCTTCTCTGCTTCACAAGTATATAATTTCTTTGAGTTGTCCTCAGTGCGAGACCTATGTTTAGGATTCCATCTATATCCACATCATCGACATTTCCCTTCCCTCATTTTTTGATTTTCGAGATTCTTCCTATCGTCCCTTATAGGTGGAGGGATGTATTTTTTTGTATTATCCTCTGGAAGCATCTCAAATTTTCTTTATGAATATGAAATCCCTTTTTTTGATTGGAAGTTGTCAAATTTGGCCTCGAATGCTTTTGATTTTCATCTTGTTGCCTCAACATTCGGTATGTCATGCATTTTTAACTCTTTTTGTATATAAGATTTTAGTCCTCCCAAGTAATTTTCTAGTCATTGTTTATCTATTCACCCAAATACTCTGGTAGCGAGTGATTCCCATTGGTGTGTGAATTCTTCGACACTTCCTTTTTGCTGTAACCTGGTAAGCTTCGAGAAAAAATCGTCTTCATTGATTCCTTGAAACCTTTTGAGGAAATCATTTTTGAGCAAATTCCATGTGTATGCAAAGTTGTCACATTCCCCCACATGTACCAAATATAGGCATGGATTTCAAGATGCATAGATGCATACTTCACCTTTTGTACATCTGTTGTGATGTTATAGATATCGAAGTATTCGTCTGCCTTATTTAACCACGGAATGCATTGTTCGTCATTTCCATTGAACTTTGACATTTCTATTTTTGCTTTGGGGGGATGCACTACATAACAATGATACCAATTGTCTCTAATATTATTGCATGGTGGTGATCCTAAATTACTGGTTGAAGCACACGACATATCTGAATCGTCTTTTTGTTTGCAGCGATCTTTTGTTTTTTTCTTTTCCATCATTTCCATGAGTGTATTTAACTTGTCATTTAGTTGGTCTTGTTTTTCCTTCATCTCGTCCAATTTGTCGTCTAGCCTTCTATCTAACACTAAAACAACTTCCTCTTTGATTTCATTTTTCAGCTTTGTATTGCAATTTTTTATTTCTTCTTTTAAATATTTTTGACTCTTAATAATGCGATCATTGAAATCCTTCTCCAATTTTTCATTTTGGGCTTTTAACTTCGTCGTCATGCTTCTGAGGTGTGGTGGTATGGTAATTAGACTCAATTTTGGCTTATAAATATGAGTAATATTTGTCAATATTTTTTGTGTGTGGTTGATTAAAATCAATTGATAGTAATAATAATAATAATATAATAATTATTATTATTTGTAATTTTATAAAGTTAATAATTTATATATTATTTAACTTTATTTCATTATTTTTTTTATATTATATTTTTTTTAAAGGTGAATAAAGTTAACATTTATTTAATTTTGAGGTGGAGGATGTTAAGTGACAGGGAGTGTGGAGTAGTTGAAGAATGGAGGAGGTGGCGGATGGAGGAGGTGGTGGAGCGTGGAGTAGTTGGGGAATGGAGGAGGTGGTGGAGTGTGGAGTAGTTGGAGAATGGAGGGGGTGGAGGATGGAGGTGTGAAGGGAAGATGCAATGTGGAGGAAGCGCGAGGGAGCAGTGAGGAGGAGGTTCTAGGGAACAATGAGGAGGAGGTGCAGAGGTGGATCATGAAGCAGAGGCAGAGAGATGAACTGCAACGGAACAACGAATGCCAGAGATAATGGACAGCGGCTGTGTTTTGCTGGATATGATACAAATGTTACACCGTATCCAGATTAAGTCAGTCAGTATCCAGGTCTAGGGAGGAGGATGTTCCATCTTCAAATAATTAAATGTATAATAATTGAATGGGATGTATAGAGGTTGGGTAGAATAGGTTTTTAAGGGATAAGTGGAGATGTTCAGCGAGAGGGGAGAGTGCGGAGGCGGGGAAAGGATTGGATGGAGGAGTGAGAAGCGGAAAAAATCAGGAATTGATGAGTCGAATCTGACCTCAAAGTAGGAATTAATGAGCTAAGTCCAAGCTCAGAGTGTAGGAGCCAATCCACTCCGATACCAAATGGAGCAACCGTATCCAGTTGGTCCGCTAATATTCGAATCTGACTATCATTTTGAATGATAAAATATAATAATGTATTAGATGATAAATATTACAAATGACACTCTCCTTTACAGGCTTAAGTGTCTAAAACGAAAGGTTACACCCTTTCGAATAATAGTTAACTAATTTACTTAATATTTTATTTAATATTTGTTATAGGGAATTTTTGATATCTGGAGATTGTGGCACCAAGAAAAAAGTTAATGTTACTCGGAAATTGGGAAGTTGGAAAAGCTAATATTTCCGGAGATTGTGGCACAAGAGAAAAGTTAATATTTGTTTAATGTAATATACAAGTATTACTTAAACATTTGTATTTTCTTTTGTTTTCTTAATGTTATATACAAATATTATTTAAATATATATATATATATATATTTATTTATTTTTTTCTTTAATGTCATATACAAATGTTACTTGGAAATCAGGAAGCTGGAAAAGCTAAGATTTCCGGAGATTGTGGCAGAAAAGAAAATTAGAGGTTTAATGGTTAAGATATTACTTATAGCCAATTTCCAATTTTAATATTATATCCAATTTTCGATATTACTTATGTTAACGATTACTACTTTTAATAAGGTGGATATTTCGGATTTCAGAGTCATAGTTTTAATGGTTAACATATTACTTATACCTGATTTTCGATTTTCAATATTTTGCAAAGATTTCCAATTTTCGAAATTGAATATTTAGCATTTCAAATCATTTGAGCAAAAAATCTGTGTCTGCTTTGTTCCATATCGGACATGTCTGAAATTTGAAATCGCGAATGCGGAAAAGAACTGTCCTTTCAAAACTAAACCTTTTTTACTTACCTTTGTTTGAAAATCTAAAATTGGCTATGGTTTTTTGCAAATGGAAAATTTAAAAATCATTTAAACAATAACTTGAGTCTCACGTTTCCGATATGGAAAATATTGGGAATGAGAAATCGCAAATAAGAGAATTACCCATAGGTAAAATTTGACTTTGCGGTTTTTTATTTTGGATTACGGAAATTGAATTATGTTTCGGAAATTGAAAAATTGAAATTTGAAAATAAAAAGTTATTGTTTATTTAAATTTCATTTAAGAAAATAAGAGATGATCTAAAATTTGTATACGTTAATTATTTTGTCATATATAATAACTAATATTCTTCATGCCATATTAGTTCGTCATATATACGTTAATTTGTATACATTGATCTAAAATTTGTATACGTTAATTATTTCGTCATCCGCATATTCTTCTAATCTTTCCATACCTGCAGTTAACTCAGAAAAATTTTCTAGAAGTATAATTCAAAAGAAAAGTAAAAATCAGTATGCATGTTTTAAATCCACTGTTTATTTATGCAAGTTGAGCCACATTCAGGCCTAGTTTCTGAACCTCGGGCTCTAATACCACAAGTAATAACCCGAAATTTCGTAAAAAATTAAAAAATTTCATGTAACATTAGATGTTTGCAGTCGTTATTACATAGGAAATAAATAGTTGTTAATGGTTACTTTAATCTGTATTAGATTAGAATTGACTAAAAGTATGACTCGAGTTATGTACTTACTAGATTTTTTTTATAATTCTGAATTAAAGGATGGCTCTATATAGCACTAAGTTTGTTTTACTGTATTATGACAAGTAGGATGAACTTCAGTTGAGATTGGGGCTTACTTAGCTTATAGCTAATCCAATGAAGTGATGTGAGTCTGTTATAGGTCTTTTTACAGGTAGGACGTTGTTTCCAGTTTTTCCAGATCAAGATTTATCATCTCCTCTAGCATAGGATTAAATTGCTAGAAAATTGTTTGCTTTACAGCATGAGCCAAGTAAGAGGTATCATTAATTTTATTTGTTTGAAATATTTATAAATGTTAGTAGTAACAATATCTTAATAAACTGGTTTTTGTTCAGTTAGGCTTGTCATCCCAAAACTTTTTCATTAAATTGGCATTTTGTGTTTATTACTTGAATACTTGTATGTAAACCTAGTGGTTGCATCTTGTGGAACAAATCTCTTTCCACCATTAAAGAGTATAGTAATCTAGAGGATCTATGATCCATTTGAAATGAAAGAAATACTTTAGACCACTAAACACACATGACACTAGTACTTGGTATAAAAGATAGTTTATGACTACTCAATACCTACCAAAACTTGAGATGTCTTATTAGTAATGTTTTTCTTAAACATAGGGTTAATACCTTTTTATTTCAAGGTAATAATTGTCCTTCGATGGAGTCTATTTTATAGTTCTTTGTATGATTTTCATATCTCGTACAGTAATTTCTAATTAGATCATATTTTAGTGTCCAAGTTTCTAATACCTTGAATAAGATCCTAGCAAGGTATTTTCTTGAGTTATAGTATCTACTTACAAATGATCTTCTTTTCAATTGTATTTTTCCTAAGACTTAAATTACATAGTATTGTTTACTATGTGAGTAACGTAAGTTCTTATACCAATTCAAGGTTTAATGTTTATAATTATAACCTAGTTTACTTGTTAACCACATGTTAATTACTATAATTTAAATAAACATACACCATCGCATAAACAATGAAATGATGACATTTTTACAATATAGTAATGGTTTTACCCTAAAATGTGCAGGTTTCCAAAATCAAGTTTTGAACTATATCACAAACCCATCTTGTAAGAAAAGATTTGGGCTATGTGGTCGAAGCTTAGTGGATAGGGTTTTTACCTTGGATATTTTTGCTATATAAAATCCTTTTAAAACCCTGAAAACTCATTTTTACCCCATCTTTTTGACTGGTTTTTGGAGGAAGGGCCACAGCTCCTGGCTGCTCGGCATGTTTATTACTTTGTTGTGTCAAACTCCTTGATGATAGACTCCTTCTAATTCATTTGAAGTGTATACAGAATTTCCTCCTTTGGCTTTTGGAACGAAAACTTCCTCCCTGTCGATACTTAGCTCTGCAAGTGTTTCTCCATAAACCCCAATACAAATGTGAGCTACAGAGAAGAGCATGGCTCTTGAACTTTCATAGAAGGGTCTTGATGGATGAGGTTATGGCTGAGTTTGATGTTTAAACTTTTTGTTGCGGCCTCCACCCTGCTTGTCGTGGATTTGGGAGAAAGATCTTATGCTCTAGGAGTTGTGTTTCCTCCTGATAGAGCTCTCCTGAAGCTCGTTGTCCTTGTAAAAAGGTGGCCAGTATTTAGAGCTTAAAACTTCTTCAGGTTCACTTCAACCAGTAAATAGGTATGATACCCAAAGTTCGATTCTTATTACAGTAAATAGAATGCTATTTCTTTCTGTTATTTGCATCAGTAGTTATACTTCTAAGTTCTTCCTTTTATAGATACTAATTAGCTTCAGAAATTTTTACAGGTGCTTAGCTTCTAAAGGGAAGTGCAAACAAAACATCATGGATTACCTTGCACCGACTCCAAACTGAGTAAAAGCCCTGGTAAGCCTTGGTCCACTGGGGTTTTCTCCTACCGTGGCGAAAGGTGTTGAAAATTTAAATGATGGAGTTCGTTCAGTTACTGGATTTTTATCTCGGCCTACAGTTTTGTGTTGTAGATGCTTGGAAAGGCTAAGGGCCATTACAAGATGATTATTCTAGAAAAAAATAAGAATCCCTAGTGGTTGTTTCTGCAATGTTTAAAAAGGGGTTTTTAAAGTCGAGACAATTGTTTTTTATATTGTGATTTATGTTCATAGTTATGATACTTTTAATCAGGCTTTATAAGCCTTGATTGGTTATGTAAAAGGCCGTAAGCCGAGACTATGTCTGTTCAATTTTATTTTTGATATTAAAAGAATTCTTACGGCTTAAAGCTGAATTAACTGTATCTCTGTTTGGATAATATATTATATATTGTGATTATTTTAGCTATTTTTGTTGTTATTACCTTTTGAGGGTTTAGGGTTAAGTAGATTATTAGTTAGTTTGTTTTTCTTCAAATGAATTATAACTTGAGGGATTTTGACAGTGGAATATTTCAATAGTAACATAATTATTGAGTTAGAAATGATTTCTGGAAATAAAATAGAGAAACAATCTTAATTGAATAAATTTACCTCTTTTCTGTACTTTTGGAATATACTGTTAGGTTTTGATATTTATAAAATTTGAATTTCTTTTATTATGAAAAGAACAGTTCTATTACAAACCCTAATTCTTCTTTAAATAATTATAGAGTTAGTTTTCATTTTTCTGTTAACCCTAGTTTTTCATTTTCACTTAGGTGCACCAATAGGGTAACTATTTAACCTTATATACTGTCTTTGTTAAGTTAAACTAAATCTTAATAGTTTCTTATTACTATATTATCTATTTATGATTAACATATTAGATTTATAATATAAAAAATTTCTATTTTTACTGTGTAAAATATTACATAGACTAGTGTGTAATACCTAAGCTCTTTCCTCTGTCTCTATTTAGTTTGTTTAAGTACTTTAAGTAAATACAAACTACAAAAGAAAACCTATAAAAAATTTATACAAAAATCCTGTAGAAAATAACAATTTCATCTGCATACATACTTTATTTGAATCCATTATTTGAAAATAAACAAACCTATTGTACTAGAGTGACTACCTTGCAAAAGGTGTGGCAAAATACAGTTTAGGTATTTTCTTTCTATCTATCAATTAACTCAGAAATTCCTCTAACCATTTATCCTAATCTAGCTAGTTCATAACTTACTAACTTTCACAGCATATACATTTCTCCTCACTAACCCTAATAGACATAAAACAAAAATATACTATATCATTGATAAATCTTAAACTTTCCAAATACAGTAAATAATTAAATGATTGAACTAATCAAGTAAAACCTGGAAGTATAGATGAGGTGACAACAGCTTAAGGAACTTGTTCCTCCCAACCAACTCTTGGAGAAGAGCTGGACTGCAATTCTTAGGACCCCCGAGCTTGTCTCCTGGTCCACCTGGTAGAAGTACTGGGTGAGAGATGTAGTCTAGAAATCCTATGCAACTCCAATAAGTGTTCAGCAATAACTTAGTTCTGATTTCCACGGTATGAACTCAGCTTAGAATAGTTGTAGTAGTTCAGGTCTTCAACACTTTTCCACTCAAACTTACTTTAGTTGTTCCCCTCCATCAAATTATCTTGTGCACTTCATTCACTTAGAATGATCAATGAGCAGCCTCAGTTGTCTTCAATGGGAAGTTTTATTAGCATGCCTAGGTCTTTTGGGTCATTTTTTACTTAATGAGCCACCTAGTCTTGTTCCACTTTCTTGGGGAATCATGACCACAAAAATAGGGAAGTTGCCACTTGCAATAGCTAGAATTTATTTGAGGATGCTGCCACATGTCAATCTGCTCTCAACCCAGCCTCCTCCATCAAGTGACCAGCAAAACACTCATTTAACAGCTTCCCTAAGATGTTGTCTCATCTTTCATTTATTTATTAATAAAATATTCCGCAATTACATTAAATTATCTTTGACCTCACTTGGTCATTTATTAAAAACTTTAACATAAAATATAACATAATGTTCCTCAATAACATGAAAATGTTTTGCAAATTGGGGCATGTGACAAATTGTTTCTAGTGTGATAAAATTATCGAATGTGCACCACAAAGTTGTTCCAACAGATGAGCCTATGTACATTGGAATGCCCTTTACATGAGGTAATTGTCCAAAGTCACCAACGAGGATTATGGAACAACCACCAAATGGTATTGTACAATTTGAGGGGAAATCCCGACATAATCGTGCATCAATTTGAGTCAACATTTTTGGTCCGATAAATCTCATTTCATTTATGAGAATAAAGCGAATATGTCGTATTTCTTCTTGAAGTTTTGAAAGGGATTGGCATTCAAGGGTTTGCATTTCACCAATGGGTATTCGAAGAGCAGAATGTATTGTAGATGCATGTATATTAAAAACAGCAACACCAATTGGAGCAAGGAGAAGAAGTACCCAACCACTTTGTTCACATGGAGTTTGTAGTGCTGATTTTAAGCAAGATATCAGGTAAGATTTCCCAGTTCCTGCAGTACCATGAATCACCATTTTCAGTGATGGAGCAGATGTAGTATTTCTAAAATGAGAAATGACAACATCAAAGGCCATGCGTTGTGTGGGAGACAAGGAATCAAATGAATTGGACAATGATAGGTTGTCTTCATGTAGATGTGTGGACAAGCGATTGAGGTCAATAAATGATTTTGATGTATGATGCAAGTCGTTGGTTATATTGTTATGTGTCCAGTCGTGATTTTTGTCGAAATCACGATGTCTAAGCATTTCAAGATCATCAATTTGAATGTTGTTTCCTGGTCGCATTTGAGATAGAAGTTCCCATTCATCCATGTTATTAGACAAGGGAAAGTTAATAGCATCAGAGTTTAAATCATCGGATAAAGGTGTGCAGGGTTCTTCTTGTGCATGTTCAACATGCCAGATAGTATATGTGCCTTTAATTTGTTTCCAATGAGAAATAATTTCAGAAGTTGTTGTTCCAATATCTTGAGGGATGGAACGAAAATGTTTGTATAGAAGAATTTTGCTCCAACAAAAGGGTTCAAAAGATGAAGAGTTAAAGGCAGGAATGGAAAGGAATTGTGGATAAACTCTAACAATTTTGTGATGCAAGTTTTGTTTTCATGGATTTTTTTTCCTATTAGCAAAAAAGGATCAAGAACGAGCAGCTTCAAGTAGGGTTAGATGTTCAAGAGCTACTATTCTTTGCATGTATGCAAATATAAAGGGCAGAGTTGGAGGGATGTTATTAGTTCCATTACAAACATGTCGAAAGACACTTTGACTCACATTCAACTAAAAGAACTAATGACTACAAAGAATAAGAGGGAGTTTTTGCAGCATGTGACATGGCTCTTGTGCACTAATGTCTTGTTATGTAACTATTTGGGAAAGCGATTGTTTGATTGGCTGAAGAATCAGACCGTCACTTGGTGCTGCATGTGCAAGGCGATAGAGAATTGCATGGTAGCTTTCTGATTTTGGCTCTGCTTTTGATGCATACTTTGAGATGTATTTGATCACTGCATGTTTACAAAGAATAGGTTGGAAATCAACATTAGACATCCATATTGAAAGCATGATAAGGTTGTGAATATTGAGAAGAGAATCATTTCTTGCAAGATTCTATGTTTTACGTCCATTTGCATAAATGAATAATGAAGAAGAAGCTTGCATCTCATATGGAAAACCATAGCGACATTTCATAGATGTTCCTTTTTTTGAAGGCAAGTTGATTCTAAGCATCTAGTGTGTCTTTGAACAAAATTGACAAGTTCTTCATATTCAACTAAGTAGTTTGATGCAAATATGGATGGTGATGCAAGACTGCATGGATCATTTTCTGTAGAATGATGCAACCCGGATGTTGACAAGTGTGTATCACAAGGATTCCAAGCTGTAACATATGTTTCAAAAAAAAATTGCAGCTTTAACTGCAACAATATCTTCCCAATCTAAAGTGTCCATATTTGGTGCATCTGCCAACCAAATAAAACCATGAATGTGTGTTGATCCTCTATGTTGCCATTCAAACCTGCATTGAAGGAAATTGAATATATTAGAAATCAAAATGTATAAAGTGAAAAATACGAAGAGAAAAATAAGAAGGAAGAGAGTAAAATACCTGCACCAAAGAACCTGTTATATGAAAACCTGTTTGAAGCACCTCTTGAAGGAATGTCTTGAATCTATTATGCATGTATTATGATGTAATCTGTAGATTTGATATGATGTTGTGAACTTTGCTTGGTAGTCTTGAGCTAAACCGGTAGAATACGCAGCAGGTGTCAAAGCATGTAAATCTGGCCATTTTGTATCAACTGCACTAAGGGTAAAGAAGAAAGTTGGCATACCTTGTTGATTGATCATATTAGTTAGTTCAGCTCTACTTTTGTTCCAATATGAGCGTGTTACATGTAATGAAGATCCAAACTGTGCGACCCGCTCACCAATTTTATGATTAGGCATGTCTTACAATTGGTTAACAAGTTCAAGTATTGTCGGAAATAATGTATCTTCAAGATTAGTTTTGACAAAAATAGAGGTTGTAGCATTACTCCGATGATGCATAATTACATTGTATATGTAGTAGCGGAATCAAGGATGTTGCCCAAATCTGTTGTCATGATAGTGAATTAGGTGAAGTGCATATTCATGCATATCAATCTCATGAATGCGTGGTTGTTTAAGCATTGTTGCACCTGTGGGGAACAAAGTTGGAAAAGCCATGGAAAGAAGTCCTTCTATGTTGTACTCATTGATAGGTGAAATTCCTAGAGGAGGCCAATCAATTGAAGGTGCTAGTGGAGTATTTGGTATATGTAACAACTGTCTAATTTCTTCAACCTCAGTTCTAGCATTAGGTTGTGTTGAAATATATGAGGAGGATTCGATTTCATAGGGTTGAAATGAATTTGGCAATTCAACTATAGAGGACAAGCTTTGCTAATGAGAAAATGTATCATTGCTATTAACATGCGAAATCCAAGGTGAAATGTCTACTGAGACAAGAGGTAGTGAAGATAATGCAACTAAGTTGACCTGTAAATCCTTGTAGTATGGGTCGTTTGCCATTTTGTATTCAAGGGAAGCAAGAACACGTGTACGAATAACAAACAGTTCAGATGGATTGTTTGTAGAGTTGCATTTGCGAACAACAAGGATGTCAAGTTCTGATATTAAATGGGGCAGGTACTTGGCAATGTTGGAAATGTCTTGGGGGAAGCAGATAGTATGTCCATAATATTTATATTGACCACCATGAGCATGTGTAACCTGTAGAACTGGGTTAGCGCGAATTATCACCATTTCTTCAACTTGTGTAAGTGGTGTGAGTGCAGGTGGTTGGATGCCTAGATCCATATTGTTTTTGAATGAAAACCAATGGCATTTTCTTTCCAGAATACAATGAGAACAAGTATATGCATCATGGATTTTTCTCGTTAAAAGACCATGATAGCATTCTTTGCAAATTGAGTAGACATGCATATCATGCAGTTGGTCCATTTTTTTACGAAATCATTGATGTGCATCATCGAGGTGGGTGCTTGATGGATTTAGCATAGATGGTCAAAGCGAAGGTATGTTGAGAGGTTCGGGGAGAGAAACTGGACAAGAAATATCCATAGGTAGTCGTGCATCTCTGTAAAGAAGATGTTGTCTCTTGTTGTTTTTATCTCTGTTCTCTACATATACAATTCTTCTTTGTGCATTGGCTTGTTCATTGTCAAGAGTTGGCATAATGCCTACAACAAAATTGTAAAATTGTTAACTGCAAAGTTTATCAGTGTAAAGCAATATAAAACAAGAAAATATTAACTGATTGCATGTAGGTAACCAAGAATAAATAAATAATAGCCAAATCAACCATAATGTAATTTATATAATATCAATTGTAATTCTCTCAAAATATCGTGTATCAGAAATCAAGAATCCAACAAATTATTTCAACATAAACATGAGCATACAAGTGTTTGGTTTCCAATATTTTATCTGGTTTGTGGTTTCGCATATTCAATAATCACAAATTAGAAATAGGAAATCAGCAATCTTTAAGGCAGAAAAAATGTCGGGTCAACTTGAATCATTCAAAACGGATGAAGTAGAGCCTCACAGTGCAGGAGAGAAATGTGCTAAGCATCTAGAGCCACTCAAAACTAAATTGATGGAGTTTACAAGTTATGTTGACACAACTACAATAAAAGGTGAGAATTCTGATCAAGTGAAAACAATGCTAAAGTGAAAATAGTGGTTGAAAAACCTCATTGTGATGACTTGGCATAATGTCTACAACAAAATCGTAAAATTGTTAACTGCAAAGTTTATGGATATAAAGCAAAGTTTTATACAAATATGGCATTGAAATAATTTCTTTGCTTCACAATTTTTGATATCCGAAATATCGGGTATCGAAAATCGCGAAAGCAACAAATTATTTCAGGAGAAACATGAGTTTCCGAGTATCTGGTTTTCGATATCGAAAAGTGGAAATAGCGGATACCCAAAATAATGTTAACAAAATCTCGATTTTGCGGTTTGCCATATTTGATAATTGAAATTTAGAAATTGGCAATTGGTTTACTCTGTTTTCCTTTTAGCAATTGGCTTAGTGTTCAAATACAAATACTTCTTGGAACTCAGTAACACTGAAAACCATTTTCATTATATTCAAATACTTACAGCTTTATATTCAATGAGCTAAGAACGGTTATCACATACTAGGCTAAAACAGTGGTGTAGACATATCTCGGCATGTTCTTCAATAGTTTAGATGCAAAACATAGTAATTTTTACAGGTTTATATCCAATGAGCTAAGAACCGTTATCACATAGTAGGCTAAAACAATGGTGTAGAGATAGCTCGGCATGTTCTTCAATATTTCAGATGCAAAACAAAGTAAAAATATATTGTTGAATTTATTAGAGAAAGAATCATATAAGAAAAAAAAATATGTTGTTGCAAGTTAATAGTGATAGTAGTGATTGCAGTGATGACATTAACACATAGTCAGAAGAAATATTGTGAGGATCATTTATTCGAGTCAACTAATTCAACTGATCATTTATTCGGTTCTGAATCTGTATCTCGAACACTATCCACAAGTATCAACATTTAGGATTGTAGAAATCCTATATCATATGTTTTCCAATAACTGATATTTTGGATTCTAGAAAATTTACATGTGAAAATCACAAATATGTTATGACCCTATTTACGATTTTGCAACATACCCTATGTGTGTTCAAATACAAATATGGTTGTGTTCCTTAGTCCCAAGATTCGATAATTCGTATTTGCAAGATTTTGATATTCAAAATTTTTGTTTAAGTTATTCCTACGCTAAGTTTATTCATATTTTAAATTCGCTCTCTGTTATTTTTCATCGGTCTCTCTGTAAATTTGGAGAATATTTGGTGTCTAAAATTGGTTTGATTCTATATATCGATGTGACAAGTTTGAAATGATATTTTTTAATTAGATTACCTAAAACAATTAATTGAAGAAGTAAGCAGACATAAGTTATTATTTATATATAAATGTAATTTCAGAAATTGGGGAATCAGAAATCGGGATATAGGGTGTTCCTTATTCGAAAATATAGTTATTAAATTTTGAGAAATTAATAACAAGAAGCATATATTTCACAAAATCGAAAGTTACAGTGTTCCTTATTGGAAAGCATAGGATTTGCAGAATTTGAAATATGAGTCATTTGCGGTGAACTTGTTGATGAGGTATTTTCAACGATGACAATTACAACTTTTAACTGTGCAATTTCAACAAAACATTTATAACACATGTATTTTCTTAAGATCATAAAAAAATTGATTACAGACAAGTTGAACAAACTTATATATTTATGTATCAAGTGAAGTTGCTGATGATGTATTTTCAACCATCACAATTACAAATTTTAGGCGTGCATTTCCGGAGAACGTCTCTGTTCTAATTGAAAGAGTAAGTAATTGTTTCTTGCAGATTCTCTGGACTATTTCAGCAATTGATGTTCATTCAGTTGCGATAAGACACGGGTCTTTTGCTGAGATTCTGATCAGTTGGTTTGCAGCATCATCAAAAGCGATCACACCATGAATATTTCCATTTATATCTTCCAAGTCAACCTTTAGGATATATTGGTAGTCACATTCAGCAAACTCCCCATCACATTTACCATAATGCCAAATGTCTCCAAATTTGTCGGCAATCTTTTTCATGCATTGTATACCATCAAAAAAAAGAGGGCATGCAAGGAAATGAAAATAATCCATGTTAACATTTGTGATGGTTGTAGCAAGAGCATACCAAATAGCTTTTTTAGATGGCTGAAGATTTTGTATCTCATTGATGGTAATGACTTTCCGACTAGTAGAATTAGAGGCACTGAATTTGCGACTCAAAGATGGAGATGCTGAACAAAATCCATTGTCATTAAACCATATTTAGAGAAATGATGTTTGTTCAATATTTGGGTTAATAAATATAGTAGAGTTCAAAATAGTGCCAACAGATTTTCCATTAAAATTTGTAACACGGTCACCCTTGATCACTACTGTTGGCGGAGTAGGTAAACCGCAAAAGCTGGAAAGCTTAGCTCCTTGAATTTGGAAATGTTCTCCCCAAATTGTTATGTCAATACTGTAGCCTGGCATGTCACGAATTTCAATACTTCGCTTAACAGTTTCAACACCATCTCATTTTTGTATCGTGGATGTAGGTGAAGAAATGACAAGTCCAAGAAGGTCAACCATGGAATTTACTGGTATAGTTTGAATCTCCTTAATATTTTTAAAGTTAAAGCAACTTTAAGGTATTAAGGGATATTCATCTAAGCATACTTGAATGGTTGAAGTGGAACCTAGAAAAATATCATTATGACTTTTCAAATGGTTGAAAATTGGATTGGATGGTTTAACTGTGTCATTTGATACAATGTACACTATTCCAATTTCTATTTCATCATACAAAGAGAGTGCCAATTCATTGAATGCATATACATATGTATTTCATTGTGTGAATCATCAACGAGGTCAAAACCAAACACTTTTCCAAATCCTCATTGGTTCCCATATTCATGTATGTTTGTCTTAGCAGTAACTCGACCTTGAATGTTCCAAACTTTCGTATAAGAGGAGAGTGATGTGAATGGGATAGTCGATCCATCTAAACTAGGGTTTTGATTTATTGAGCTAGTGTTTAGTGGAACAGAACAACTACTTTGAGAAGGAGAAGCTACAGGTAATTGGTAAGGTGCAGGATCTCCAGTAATTTCTGCATCCACTATGACAACCTCGAGTGAAATTAATGTGATAGTCCTGTGAGATGAAGTATATTAGACATGAATGAGAGACAAACGTTGCATCCATGAACAGTGTGAAACTGATTGAGAGGAAAAGAGAGAGAAAATTGAGCATATGTTATATTATGTACAATGTTCCATGAACATTGGGTAATTTTGATTATAGTTCCTTGTTTTAGTTGTCCATTTTCTACATGATCACTATATATAACCGGAAGAAGTAGCTCACGCTTACGAATTCCATCCGAAATAGAGATTCAAAACCGAATAGATGATGAGTTGAGTGAATTCATTTGGTTTAATGTGCAAGCCTGTACCGGCGAAGAAAGGTTGACAGCACCATGTAGCAATAGTCAAATAGAATCTTCAGTTACCATAGTCTCCATAACGTAATGGTTATTTTTTCCTGCCAAATGAAATAGAGAATGAAAATATATATAAAAAAAATTCAATGTAGTGTAATCATTTCTCCAGTATAAAATGGATATATGAAAACAAAATTCTTTGCATTAACATATTTCATTGTTCTGGTTGTTGTTATTCATTAACATATTTAATTATTCTAGTTTGAATCTATTTGAGCTATAAACGTATTGAGTGGAAATCGTATGTGTTGAAATACGAAGATGTCCATTTTCCTACTGCTGATTGTCGACATTTTGGAATGCGGAAATCTATGTCCTATGTTTTCCAATACGTAACATGCTATATTCTGATTTCTGATTTTGCAACATATCCAGAAATCCGATGTGTTGAAATACAAATATGTCAATGTTCATATTTTCCATTTCTGACATTTAGAAATGAAAATGCCCAATTTTACCTAATTTAAACAAAGGTTAAAACAAATCAAATATCCTAAATGAAAAAACTCATAACATTTTTTCTCTCAAGTGTATTGCTCTGATTTCCGATTTTCGAATGCAGAAATCGGAAAAGCAGTTGTCTAATTTATTTTTATATTATTTCATGATTTTCGATCTGTAGATACATTTGAATAAATAACATTTGAACTGAAAAACATATTTAGTTTTTGCACGTTTTGTGAAGTCGAAAAAGCATATTTTTTTATTTTTCGACATTTACGATTACATAAATTGTATGTTATGTGTTTTTGATTAACCGATATTTCGGATTCCAGAAATTGTACATGTTCAAATACGAACAAGTCTATGTTCTTATTGTAAATTTCGTACATTTCAAAATTGGGAAATTTAGGTCTTATGTTTTGCAACCCTCAATCAGAAAATGGATGATTTTCCAACATATAGCAAGCCAACAAGGCAATAAGAATCAATTGAAACACAGGAAGGATGTTTCACCATCTCATAAGGAACATTTTAAAATAGACAAAAAAAAGTAATACCTAACATTTTATTGACATGCATGACATAACCAATAAATTGCACAATAATTTTGCAACAAAGCAAGAGTCACATTCAATTAAAACACAGCAGCAATGTTTTTCCATCTAATAAACAGGCTAAATGAACAAGTAATCAATAGCTGCAAATTTAGCGAGGTTCAAAATCTTCTGATTTTGCGACATATACATAAATCCTATGTGTTCAAATAGGAACATCTCGGTATTCCGACAGTTCGATGTTTAGAAATATATCTTGTATTTTGTAGCAATAAGAAACATGTTGTATTCCAATATCAAATTTTGCAACATATCAAGAAATCGTATATGTTCAAATAGGAACATATCGGTATTCCTATTTCAGACATTTCGGATTTCAAAATCCTGATTTTCACTGTTTTATTATTTTCGCAAAAGTTATTACTCTGATAAGTTTATGCCTATTTTATCAATCAATTCAAACACAGGAAAGGTGTTTCACTATCTCATAAGCAACATTTTAAATTAGGCAAAATACTAATAGCTAATATTATTGACAGGCATGACATAACCAATACATGCCACTATTTTTCAAACAAAGCAAGAGTCACATTCAGTTAAAACGCAGCAACAAAGTTTGACCATCTAATAAGCAGACTAAATGAAGTCTGAACGAATAAGAATACATTGCACAATACTTTTGCAACAAAGCAAGAGTCACATTAAATTAAAACACAGCAACGGTGTTACACCATCTAATAAGCAAAATAAATGAAGAACTAAGTAATAGCTGCAAATTTAGTAAGTTTCACAATATTCCGATTTTGGACATATACATAAATCCTATGTGTTCAAATACAAATATGTCCATCTTCCTATTTCCAATTGCCGACACTTCGGTGTTTAGAAATCTATCTCATATTTTGTAACAATAAGGAACATGCTATATTCTGTTATCAAATTTTGCAACATATCAAGAAATTGTATGTGTTCAAATAGGAACATGTCGGTATTCCTATTTCAAACATTTCGGATTTCAAAATCCCAATTTTCACGCTTTATTTTCACTGTTCTTATTATTTTCACAAAATTTATTCCTCCGATAAGTTTATGACTATTTTAACAATCAATTCAAACACAGGAACGGTGTTTCGCTATCTCATAAGCAACATTTTAAATTAGACAAAAAACTGATAGCTAAGATTTTATTGACAGGCATGACATAACCAATACATGCCAAAATATTTTTGCAACAAAGCAAGAGTCACATTCAATTAAAACACAGCAACGGTGTTTGACCATCTAATAAGAAAACTAAATGAAGAATGAATGAATACCTGCAAATTTAGCAAATTTGGCAAACTTCAAAATCTTCTCACGAAAATTCAGAGCGTAGATGAAACATAACAAATTGTAAGAAATAGTGATTACCTGAAGGCATGTTTATATGTGGAAAGCAAAGGTGGTGTAGCAACGAGTGCGATAAATGAAATATTGTAAGAAGATCTTGTAGATCGTCATTAGATGAGCAAAATTGAAGATACATCTCCATGTTTATCACAAATGACAAATTTTATTGCATTAATGGAACAACAATGCATTGATGAAGCATTAATGTGAATGAAGAGACATGGACAAAGTGTCTTTCATCACCTGAACCGGCACTCAAATAAAACCATGACCAAATTGACGCCAAACTGACATTTAAATGCACAAAAGCGCTGCAAAAAATAATAGCCTAAATCCAAAGCCTCAATTGAAAATAATTTCCAGCACCGCTTGTTTAGGACAACATATAGAAGTGTAGTGAAAACACGAAATCCACCTGTCGAAAAAACATGGTAAACATCAACTGGAAAGAATGATTCACAATTTAAAATCAATCCATTGAGTCCATCAATCCATTCAGGCACAGCAACAGATAGAAGTGTCATCAAAACACGCAATACACCTGGCGAAAAAAAAGGGTACCAATCAAATCCATATGAATAGACAGAATAAATCCTGACCATTTTCAAAACATATACCTAACCGATCAAGTCCATGCCGCATTTTTCTGTACCTAAAGTCCCTGCGAAATTACAGGATATAAGAACCGCAAAATTTAACCATGATGTGATGTAACAAAATAAAAAATCGGCAATTAACAGTAGGATTGTAGAAACACCATATGCTCCAATTTTGGATTCAGCAAGATGCGATTTGTGACATTTTCAATTTCTGAAGTTTCCTATTTTCAAATAAAGAAACGTCGAAGATAGTAGTTCTGACTTTCGACATCGGCATATCCCAAATCGCCGTGAAAAAAACAACAAGGTCTGAATTTGACAATTTGTTATTTTCCTTTCCATAAAAAAAAATTGTATAGGTGAGTTTTGAATTTGGTACTTGCTGCAATAACCTAAATTTTCCCTACAGTTCTTTAATATCTACCAAATGTAGAGGCAGAGTGGAAAAAATAAATGCATAGCGAGTTTAAGATAAGCATGGACTTGGCAGAGGAAGAGCTTACGCGGAAAGAATACGAACAGGCAGAATAAATCCTGACACAAAAAACCTATCGATCAACTCCATGCCGCCTTCTTTCGTCCCTACCGGATCACGAGATACAATAACAGGAAAGTGTAACAATTAAACTTGCTAATAACCAAGCGACAGATGTCGAGATGTTAATGGCCAGGGAGACATGGAATCTTTTGGGACAGGTTCTTTCATTGAGAAAATGCCTACGGTGTAATTAAAAGAACCTAGAATGTAAAAGCAATCTCAAGATTTGATGGGAAGCTTAGTGTTTTACTTTTTATGTTTTACTTCTTATTCATTGGTCAATCTTTTTTTTTAATTGTTTTGATTAACATAACTTCATACCATCCTTTTTTTTATTTATTTTTCATTTTAAGGAATGTATAGCTATTTCTTTCTATCTTTTTTTCTTTAAAGCTGACTATTTTTTATATTTTAGATTTAAATTGTGTTACCTTATTGGATGGTTATTTATCTCAATATCTCTTAGTTATTATCCATAGCTGGAATTATTTATCTAAATTGGATTACAGTAGAAACTAAGATGGATAAAAAAAAATTAAAAAAGAGGTTTGAGGGTTCATTTGTTTCAGTCTATTTGATTTATTTCATATCTGTTACAATACTTAACTATGGATGCATATTTCTATGTGGCTACAAGAGGTCCACTGCAAGAAACTTGGTGGAATACACAGGGCACGGTTGGACCATCACTACCCAAGAAAACAAATCTCACAATTCCAAAAAAGGAAAGTAGAATTCTCAAACTATCTCTATAATTTGTTGGTCCTCTTGAACAACTCATTCATTTAAATTGCACCAATAGAAATAATGTGTAATGAAATTATTGTTAGGGTATAGCTAAATCCTGGGATGGTCAAGAGTTACTTGTGTGACTTAGAAGGGTTGATCATAATGGGTCTTATCTAAATCATTAACAAATGCTACTAGATTTGGGTGGAAAATTCGGATGCTACTTGAAGTTTAAGACATGTTGTTGTACTTATTTAACATTGTTTTATTTTCATAAGTAGGAAAGGGAATTTTTTTACCCATTCATTAATGATTAGGTGAGGGAAGAGATTATTTACAATAGGCATAGACTGGAAGAATTTGTTCCTATGCTTACATAAACGTCATGAAATACATGTAGGAGAAGTGACCATTATATAAACAGTTGATGCCACATGTCAAGGAATTGGTGATAGATCTAGTGTGCAATCAAATGAAGTTTCAATTCATCAAATTGACATTTCAGCTTGTTGATTAGTGTCTTGTATCAGTCTTAAGATGTGTTTGAAGTTTATACTAAATTGTATTTCATTGGCATATTCTTGATCAAGAGAGCCTCCTACAAAGCTAGGTAGAACATGTTTGAATAATATATATTTTTATAAATTTTTGAACTACCATACAAAAGGTAAAATGTGCCTTACCTCACAGAGTATAAAGTCTCTCATGTGAGAGTATTTCTCTCTCTATATAAATTAGCACAACCACTTGTGGTGGTTGATGATCATTGATAGACCTTTTTCTAGTTAAATCATGCATCAACCAAGAGTTAGCCATGCAGCTACTAGTTATCCATGCTTATCCAGGCATCAGCTACGCTACCACTAGTTATGTGTTATTTTTTTTTTTTTTTGAATAGCTACCATAAAATCAATCATAATTGTCTCATCCTCATGGAATTTAGAAAAAGCATAGCTTTTAGTCTAGTCCATCCCAAATTCTAACATGTAAACACCTATTAATCTAAAAACTATGTAAAGTAAAAATCTACATCTTGATTGATCTAAAATTAAAGAATAATACTATTCAAAGAAATATAGCCTACATAGTAGCAACATTTTATATGAAAAATTATGTAAACTAAAAATATAATAACATTAATGAAAATACACATCTTATATATAAACTTTCAAGTATTTGATTTATAAAAAGTAATTATAAACTTGTTTTATGAAACTTAAATCAAATCTTTATATTCCAACCATATTTATTATAGAGTATTGTAATTTATGGCATGTTTATAGTAAACATTTAAATCGAAATCTGTTTTGCAGATTTCAGTTTTGAAACCTGGTTTAACTTTGCAAATATGGCATGCTTTAGACTTGTAGAGTAAACCTTTAAAAAAGTTTAAAGTAAACATTTAAATCAAAATCTGTTTTGCAGATTTCATATTTCAGTTTACTTTAGCTCTGCAATCTGCCATGCTATGGTTGTTCAAAATAGAAGCACCAATGATGTTTAACTTTGCAATCCGTCATGCTATGGATTTACATAGCAATGGATTTACATAAGCCTGGTTTTTGGATTCTACGTATATAAGACTACCATTCTCGATTTTAAGTGCACATGTTATCATATTGATTTTTTATTTGATCATCTTATTGTATGGCGGTATATTTGAGAATCTTGACTCGTGCCTGTAGACTCAATGCAAGGTTGTAATCTCAACTACTAGAATTTCACACTAAAATATTCCTTTTGGATTTCACTTATGTTCGTTGCACATTATATGATATCCTCCTTGAAGTTTAATCCCACTACAAAATGTTCCTTATTTTGATTGCAATGTCTTGCATAGCAGATGTCTTTAATTTAACATTACCAAATGATAAGTTTTGGAGTTTCTGATTAATGCAACTCTCCATGAATATATACGTTCGGAGAGAGAAAAGGGTGAATTTGGTCACTCTTTCTGTTGCCATTTGGCTACCATGGTTTTGGGTATTTCAAGATTTGTTGGACATGCTTTCCAAAAGAAGGCTACCATGGTTTTGGGTATTTCAAGATTTGTTGGACATGCTTTCCAAAAGAAGGCTACATGGTTTTGGGTATTTCAAGATTTGTTGGACATGCTTTCCAAAAGAACCTTTCTAGTATAAAAGCAAAGAATTGGGAAATAAATCACTACAAGTAACTACGTTTCGAGTTGTTTGAATGCTATTAATTCATAAAAACCTCATAGGTTTTTGTATTAATAGGATTTCTTTTAACTTACAATTTTGTCCAACTAAGAAAAAACATAAATTATAATATTTTTATTAGAAAAAACAAAGGAGTCCAATCAAAAAAGAATAGTCACTAGGGCACTGTCAAGATGGAAATTGGCAAGATCTTGCAAAAAGATTCAACAATCACCAAAAGCTTTTATCCTCCCATTCCAAAACAATATCCAAATCTTTCTAGATAAGCTCAGAGGCACTCTTCGAATCACTAATCCTGAAGAAGTCGTTATAGTCTTAATATTAGATTCACAAAATAGAATGTTCTAGTAAATTGTAAATTGTAAAGTTTTTTTGGGGATTAGTTCTCATCTCTTTACATTTTGTTTCATTCCATTTATTTTAGGTACAACGCAATATCATACTACATAGGTCAAGGAGTTTGGTTTTAAGTAGATCTTAAGGATAGAATGATTTTGTAAATTGTAATAAAGATTTTTGTAGTTCTTAAATTTTACCATTTGTTTTATTCTTTTCATTTTAGATAAAATTTAGTGTGATTGTATCAAAAATTGCTTATAAATTTGTGCATGGCTGAGATGTTGTCATGTGCATATTGTTTATGTTAATATATATTGTTTTAAAAAATATCATATGATCATACTTTGTAATAAATAATAATAAAACATGTTAACCAAATATAAAATATGAGAGTTAGAGTTGGATGTCCATTGGATGTTAGCCAAATATAAATTACATCATCAGCTTTAAGCTATGTGCAAAAAATGGCTGGATGTAGTGAGCAGGACCAAGTTCTAAAAGGACCTCTGGAACAAGGGAGCACCTGATATGTAGAATTAAGCATTTCACACTTCAATTTCTGAGAATTCAATATTAGAGGCGGATCTATACTACCACATATATATCCCTCCACATACCAACCGAATAATAGTATTTGGCTCTATGAGGGCACACGTAGGCGATGCTACTTCCCATTTGTGACCTTCCTGCTATAATTTCATTGCTTTGATTTGATTCATAGTTCTATGCATATAGAGTATGAATATCGACAACATAGAAATATTATGGAGAGAAGGGAAAATCATATATAAATTGGGTAGCACGCATGGCACTATCATTAAATACAAGTATTCCCTGGGTGATGTGAAAACAAATTGATGCTCCAAACCCAACTGTGAGTTTCCTTTTTTCCCTTTTGGCATTAATGGGAGTCTATGTTTACACAAACTCTCTGGTTTTGATGCTTTGTCGGGAATTTTCCTTGACACATTTCTAGACAGGATCTATTGGGATTATTTTGGTTGGTTTCTAAAGCAATCCATATGTTTTGGTGGTTTGTTCTTCCTTTTTTTCCTTCCCTTGCACAACTTAGTTTTATAAGGGAAATTTTAATTAGTATGTTGGTTTCAAGTCTATTTGTGCTTTAAAGACCATACATGTTCCCTCCATGGCTCTCAGTATCTTGTAAGGTGATGTCCCTTAGTAATTTGGTTCTATGTTATTTTGATGGTGTCATCCATGTTGATTCTAGCTTTATGCAGCTTGCTAGTTTTAGTTTTGATAGTCTTAGAAGTAATAGATTTTGTGTCATATATGATTTAATTTGTTGTGTGCCTCTTTTTGTTATGTTTATTTCAAATATGTTACATATACATTGTACCATATTGCAATATTAATAGAAATTTGAAGCATATTTTAGAGAAGGGATAAAATCAATAGTTGATTAGCTTTAATGTCTTGTAGTCTACATACTGAAGTTTGATTACAAATGATGTTTTCTTAGTATTTTTCTTTTGAAAATGGTTTATTTAGGTGGTGGACTAGTCAATGTGGTTTCCCAAATATGTTCTCCTAGAGAGAAATTGTGACACATATGAAGATACATTGAAGGTAATGTCTAACTTACATTTTATGCCTAGGATTTGCTTCGATTATATTACACTTTGCATTTATTGAAAGCTTATTTAACACTGCAGTCAGTCAGGATTTCTAGAGGTTGAAGGATTTTCCATGACTTTTTTGGTTGGGTTTTTTGTATAGGGAACACGCTTTACAATAACCAAGTTACTTGTATCTCAAGAGTATGTTGCATCTATAGGGATTCTAGTGCCACTCAATTTGGTCCTTCCTCGTACCAAGGCAAGCAACAATAATTTCAATTCTTAACAATCTAGGTTTTAATTTTCCCTACATCTAAATGCAATTATTGGGTATTGCAGTCATGTTTACTTGTTTTGATTTATTCTTAAATCTCTTATTTTTGAATGTAATGTGTATGCATGCAAATATTCCTGAAATTTGGCTGATAATTTTTTAATAGATCTGTCAGAAATTATATATTTTGTATGAACTTGTTATTAGTATTGGTTGTTAGAACTCATTATTTTATAACCAGATAATGTTATTGTTTAAACCTATCCACAAGATATCCAATTTGTCATATTTTTCTTTTTGAAAAACATTCAAGCTTGTGATAGTTTTCCTTAAAAAAAAACAATCCATATTGTCATGGTTGTCAACAACTAGTAGGTCAATTTCAACCACGAAAAAAACATATTTGAAAAAATGCATCATTTAGATTGATGAGCTCAAGTTTAAACATCCTAGGTGGAGATGTTTGTACATTGTTTTTCTTAACAAGCATCAAGCTTCTCGCTCACACTTTCATTTTTGTCTATTATACGATACTTTAGTCTCTTCTCAAGAAGGATATGCCCACATTATAAAGACTTCCAAACAAGTTATATTAGTATGTTTCAAATATCAAGTTTATGTTCCAAGTTTCCAGTTCGATTTTCTAATGTTTGTACATAAATAAAATAATATTATCTAATCTTTATCTCAACCTACGTCGCTTTAAAAAGATCAATATTAATGTAATGTTTAATTGTATATTATTTTGTATCTACCATTTAGTATGTTTTTCTGACCTTTGTGCTCATTTTGCAGGACCATCCCTTTTGCATGGAATCTCATAACCAGCAGGACCATCCCTTTTGCATGGAATCTCATAATTCCAGGATATTTAGAGCAGTCACTTTTTGGGGTAATTTTTATCCCTTTAGATCCTTAACAAGGTATTATTTTTCAAACTATCAAATACAACATTTTCAAACCATTACGATGTTAAAGCCTATCATTTCAATTTAGGTATTTAAGAGATGTCTGGATAAATATTTCTTGCATCTTGATTGTAAAGTGTTATCAGATATCTGATCTTTTCCTTGAAGCAATGTACTACTAGGATTTCCAATGTATGATATTGTGGCTATCACTTCCTGTACTGTAATCTCCATAAATTCTTACAAGGATTTCAGGATTAAAAGAATGCAGTGCTATTAAGGATAGTCCTAGAAGTTTGAAAACTTACGGAAAACTCTAACTAGAGTAAATAATAGATACAACCTTTTGGAGAATGGAAGGAAAGAAACTGGTTTTTTTAATAAATCGTATTCTGACTTGTAATATTTCTCCTAGAATATGGATAAACATATTTTACTTATATGTAGTATAAATATTGCTTGCAATTATTTTTCACGTATATACAAAACTTGTAAGACTCAAGTAGAATGAATATGAACTATTCTAAATATTTTTACATTTATTATAATCTTAATGCATTGCCTTACATGTGCCTAAGCATATTCTATGATTACATATTCGTGTATATACAATATTTAGTGATGACATTGCAAAGAGAAATATCTGGTGGGAATATGCACAAAAACCATTAGAGTTTTAAAATAATTCTTAAAGTGTTCAATTTGTATGTGAAATGATTGTTAGACCTACTGAGACTCTTCATGGATGAGATCTTAATGGTACTTGAAAGCTCTATGGAATATCATATAATTAAATGTTTGCAACATTTTACCCATCTCATGCACGCACTCATGTCTATGTTGAAACCATTGACTGGATAATTTTATCTCTTTGATGACATGATACTCTTATCAGATGGGCATATTATCTACCATTGACCTAGAGAGAATGTGCTAGAATTTTTAGAAAGATGTGGATACAAATGCCTGAAAGATGTTAGAATAGTAGAGTCAAGCTAAACTAGTTAACCTATCTAAGCAACTAAAAACATATCATAAAATATAAGAACAGGAAAAGAAAAGCACAAGATAACACTGATATACATGGTTCACCCTAATGGGTTAAATCCATAGGAAGGTAGTCTTCTATTATCTCCATAATGTCTTCTCCAATCTTACAAGAGAGCAAAGCACAAATACCCCAAAGAATATAGACGATGTACAACAGTGTCACAATAGTACCATTGCTACATCAAGAATACATGATATGTAGAGACTTGTTAGTCAACGCATATTTACCTACCTTAGACATTAATTTAATCATTTTTTTCTTATTACCTAGTTTCCTAGATTCCACTCTATGCTAGTTGCCTTCTACATGTCCTAGAAGTCAACACATGCTAAAAATGAGTCATGGAGCACTTGGGAAACATACTGGAAACCCATTTTAGCATTTCTGCTTTATTCCAGATTCTCCAAAGTGTATATCTTCTTTTTCTGTAAAGCTGCCTTGTTTTATTTCTGATTTAAGGCAAAGGAAAAGCTAGACTAGTTGTAACTGCCTTGTTTTTTCCCACATCATCCTCCCTCCTTTTCTACAAATAAAAGCATGTATGAGTTGCCTTTTCATCCCTCTTTATCTTTCCCACTTGACTTAGCCAATTTGTAAGCATCTACCTAGATTTGGAAACTGCTTTATGCACCTATGGGGGATTTGACTAGTTTTGGTAAGCCTGCTTTTTTACTATTTTGAATGGAATCTTTATGCATTCAAATATCCCATGTAATTATATATTACAGCAGCCTATTACTTCATAAGGTTGGCTATTGTACACTTACTCAATACAGATTAGTGTTATGCTCCAAATTTAGTCTCCTTTGGTGTTAATTTTGCATGTTTGATTAGCAATTTTGTGAGAATAATTGTTCTATCTCTTGGGTTCAATTTCCACATGGTATCAAAGCCTTTGTAGATCAATTTTTATCCTTCCATATTGCTATTGCAGTTTTGACATCTTGACTGGGAGCATATTCTGCTGACTGAAGGGCAGAGTTTCTAAGCTATGGACCAATATCAAAAGATCATCTTGACTCCATTCAATTTCTTTGAGTGGAAAGATGAGATGGAGATGTTGTTGAGAGAGAAATGTCTATAAAGGGTGACTATGGAAACTAAGGAAGATCCCAATGCAGCTACAGAGAAAATCAAATGGCACAACAGGAGGGATGAGGCCTATGGTCTTTTGTGTCTGAGCATTTCAAGAGACCTCCTCTTCCATCTTAATGGATTGACATCACCTAATGAAGTGTGGGAGAATATTTTAGAGATTTTTGGAAATAAAAATGAGATGATAGGACATCAAATCGAGAATGAGCTGATCTCCTTGAGTCCCAGCAGCTTCTAATCATTGCAACTCTATTTTTCCAAGTTTAAGTCCCTTGTTTTGTAGTTGAAACAGTGTGGGATAGAAAAGAAGGAAGAGAAACTAGTTTTGGCCATACTCTCAAAGCTTGGCCCTGACTATTCAGTGTTTTTTTTGACCTTCCATGCCACCAAGTTGACAGCTCAATCCTGGAAGATTCCTAAGCTTGCAGAGTTCATGGAATCCCTCACACAGGAACAAGATAAGTTGGTGATGATGGAAACCATCAAACCTTCCAAAGACCAAGCTTTGGTTGCTGGAGATTCAAGGGTGGATTCAAAAAGAAAGAAAAAAGCTAAAAATCCACCTGAGCAAAAGAGAGACAAGTCTAGGTTTCAAGAGGATCCCCAAGGTTCCAAGAAGAACTCCCAGAAGAAGAAGAACAAAGGAGAAATGAGCAAGTGCACATACTACAGTAAGGGCTATCATCCTGAGAGCTCTTGTATGAAGAAGCAAATTGACATGTTGACCCAACTCCTAGAGAAGAATAACATCTCCCTTCCTGATTGCTCAAAGAATAGGGAAGGAGGATCAAATTTAGAGGACAGAGAGAGAGTACATGCCTTGGTTGCTAGCATATCAAGCTCACCTAGCTTCATCATAGAATTTGGAGCTTCTAGACATATGGTTTTGACAAAGAGGCATTCTCCTCTCTTAACATGTCGAAAGGTCCACCAATAGTTTTGGGAGATGACTCTCTCACTGACAGTTTGGGGAAGGGAAGGATTGATCTTGACCATGGTAAGTTCAATAATGTGTTTTATGTTCCAAGTCTTGCCTTTAATCTCTTGTCAGTGTATCAGATGACTCACACTAGGTCTCTAAAGAAGGTCATCTTCTCCCTTGATGAATTTCAAATCACTAAGATTTCGAATGGTAAATTCATAGCAAAAGGTGTTGTTGATCGCACTTCGAAGGTATACATGTTTTCCCATTTTCTACCCTACTTAAACCCCTCTACTCTTATGCTTCATGCTAATGAGGCAAGAAATATTTGGCATTAAATATTTTGCCATCTTAACTACAAGTATCTTTCTGATTTGAGTGAAAAAGATATGGTCATAGGGTTACCAAAGACCAATTTTTCTAAGGGATTCTGTCAAGATTGTATCCTAGGAAAACACCTAGAGCACAAGTATGAGAGAGCTAGTCATCATAGAACCTCTCCACCTCTTGAGTTGATCCATAGTGACATTGCTGTTCCATTCCCTCATATGTCCATGAGTCAAGCCAAATATGCACTCACCTTCAAGGATGACTTTTCCAGGTATTGTTGGGTTCACTTCCTAAAGAATAAGTCTGAAGTTTTTGACCTCTTCAAAGTCTTTAAAGCCTTGGTTGAAAACCAGTCTGGGAGGAAACTCAAGATCCTCAGATCTGACAATGGTGGTGAGTATGTCAAGTCTGAGTTCATTCAGTATTGTAAATATGTAGGTATTCAGATGCAATATTCGATCCCTTACACACCACAACAAAATGGTGTTGTTGAGAGAAAGAACAAGTCACTGAAGGAGATGGAAACCTGCATGATGGAGGCTAAGACTTTGCCACCAAATTTTTGGGCCGAGGCTATAAACTATGCATCCTAAATCCATAGTAGGGTGCCTCATAAGCATCTTGATGGTATGACTCCTTTCGAAGCTTGGAGTGGGCACAAGCCAGATGTGACCCATTTCAGGATTTTTGGCTCAAAGGCTTGGGCTAGAATTCCAACAAAAAAGAGCAAGGATTTGCAGCCCCAAAGCCAAGAGTTCCTATTTGTTGGGTATTCTGAAGATTCAAAAGGGTACAATCTGATCAACTGGAGTACTAACAAATCTTTCATTGAAAGAAGTGTTCAGTTCCAAGAAGAGCCTTTAGTAGCAGTTGAAGTTGGAGAGTCTTCTTCATCACCAGATCCATTGATTGTAAGTGAAGAGACTAATGAGGTTTCTGATTCTAATATGTCTGATAATGATGATTTGATTGCAGATCCTAATAGTCCTATAAGACCAAAATTGGCAGCAAAGACCATTCATGCAGCTGGGGAACTAGCTGGAAATCCTAATGACACTAGGAGGACTAGATCCCAATTTGACAGTGCCCTTTGTGTGAAAGATCCTCTATTTGCTGATAAGTGATATATGATGGTTGAATCAGATCCACAGGCATATTAATATGCAACACATGATCCAAGATTGCAAACAACCAAGAAATAAGAATTCAGCTCGCTCCAAAAGAACAACACTTGGGAACTGGTTGATCTTCTCCCAAGGAGGAAGCTAGTTCAATGTAAGTGGGTTTTCAAGACAAAGTTTGATGCTGATGGTTCACCTTTGAAATATAAGGCAAGAATGATAGCCAAGGGCTACTCACAAGTACATGGTATTGACTACAATGAAACCTTTGCACCAGTGGCAAAGATGGACTCCATAAGGCTAGATTTAGCCATTGCAGCTTCAAAGCAATGGGAGGTACATCACATGGAATTGAAGTGTGCTTTCCTAAATGGATATCTCACTGAGGAGATTTACATGCAGCAACCTGAAGGGTTTTTTTCTAATCTATCTTTAGTGTGCAAGTTAAAGAAATCATTGTATGGGCTCAAGCAAGCCCCCAGGGCTTGGTATGCCAAGATTGATGGCGTTTTGCTATCACTGAGTTTTGTTCGATGCAAGTCTGATCCTAATGTCTATTTGAAGATGATTCATGGTTTTTTGATGATTATTTTATTGTATGTGGATGACCTTCTGATTACAGGAAGTTCAAAGAAAGAGATTGCCTCCTTGAAGGATGCAATGAACCATGCATTTTCTATGACATATTTGGGATTGTTGAGCCAATTCTTGGGTCTTGAAATTGCTCAATCCAAACATGGAATCAAAGTACATTAGTCCAAGTATTCCTTATATTTGTTGAACAAGTTCAACATGAAATATTGCAATCCAAGCAAGACTCCCTTCCTTTCAGGAGTTGAGCTTGAAGAAGCAGGTTCTTCTCCTATGGTAAATAATACACTGTATAGGCAGTTGATTGGGTGTTTGGTTTATCTTACACACACTCGACCTGATATATCTTATGAAGTTATTGTGGCTGAGATACATGGATCAGCCTCATGAGATCCACTGGAGAGCAGCCAAAAGGATCCTAAACTTTGTTCAAGGAACAAGAACTCATGGGATCTTCTACGAAGCAAAATATGATCTTGATTTGATTGGGTCTACTGAAAGTGATTGGGAAGGTGACAACATAGATCGAAAGTCTACATCAGGATATGTGTTCATGTTTGCAAAAGGACCAATCAGCTAGTCAAGCAAGAAGTAGAGTGTCATAGCACTCTCATCTACAAAAGCAGAGTATAGAGGAGTTGTAAATGCAGTAACTCAATGTTTGCTGTTGTAGGGAATACTAGGAGAATGTGGCTTTGAATCAGAGTTTTAAACTATTATCTACTGTGATAATCAGAGCACCATTCGAATCTGCAATGATCTAGTTCAGAGACAGTGAACCAATCACATTGAGATCCATATGCACTACATTAGACAGCTTGTGCATGATGGTACCATTCATCTACTCTTCTATGCATCTTCAGAACAAGTAGTAGACATATTCACCAAAGTTTTTTTTGAGAAGACATTCAACAATCTCAAATCACTGTTGGGGATTGTTGATCATGCTATGAAGCATGAAGCATGATTGATGACAAGATTTCCAAATTTTGTTTTTCCTATCCATGTTTAAGGGAGGATTTTCCCACTAGGTTTTTGCCTCTTTCCTTGGTTGTATGGATAAGCATTATGTAAAGGGTGACTAAGCCTTGTTGCTAGGCCCTATAGTTTTCTGATATTTACTCAAAAATTCAGGATTAAGGGGGGGTGTTAGAATAATCAAGCCATAGTTACCTACCTTAGACATTAATTTAATCATTTTTGTCTTATTACCTAGTTTCCTAGATTTCACTCTATGCTAGTTGCCTTCTACATGTCCTAGAAGTCAACACATGCTAAAAATGACTCATGGAGCGCTTGGGAAACATCCTGGAAACCCATTTTAGCATGTCTTCTTTATTCCACATTCTCCAAAGTGCATATCTGCTTTTTCTGTAAAGCTACCTTATTTTATTTCTGATTTAAGGCAAAGGAAAAGCTAGACTAGTTGTAACTGCCTTTTTTTTCCCACATCATCCTCCCTAATTTGCTCCAAATAAAAGCATGTATGAGTTGTCTTTCCATCCCTCTTTAGCTTTCCCACTTGAGTTATCCAATTCGTGAGCATCTACCTAGATTTGGAAAGTACTTTATGCACCTATGGGGGATTTGACTAATTTTGGTAAGCCCGCTTTTTTACTATTTTGAATGGCATCTTTATGAATTAAAATCTCTCATATAATTATATATTACAACAGACTATTACTTAATAAGGTTGGCTATTGTACACTTACTCAATACAGATTAGTGTTATGCTCCAATTTCAGTCTCCTTGGTGTTAATTTTGCATGTTTGATTAGCAATTTTGTGAGTGTAATTGTTCTATCTCTTGGGTTCAATTTCCACAAGACTCACTTGACCCTATTATATACTAAGAGATGAGGAACAATTACTCTCACATATTGCATGTGGGATAATATAATTCTCCAAAATAACATCTCTTAATACAATACCATGGACAAATACTCTACACATGTAAATACAACACCATATAACTATGAGTTAAATGTATTACTCTTTTACATAAGAATGTAGACAACTTCTGACATAATACAAAGACATTATTACCTTCCAACGAATATAATATATTCCAACACTCCTCCTTAATAATGGCTGGGAGAAGGGCCCACACTAACACTAAGGAACGAAGGAGTCATTACTGCTCCCCCTTGATGACAACTTCCTACCTTCCAAGCAAGGAACAAAGATGCACAAACTTCACCTCAATGAAGGATTTGGTAAATATATCTGCTTTCGGCTGCTTGGTAGGACAATACTGAAGAGAAAGAATACCATCTACCACAAGTTCACAAATGTAATGACGTCAAGGTTGAGATGCTTTGTCTTGGAGTGATATACCGGATTATAAGCAAGCTGGATTGCACCCTGATTGTCACATTTCAACACAATGGACAATTCCGAAGCTAGACCAAGCTCTGTAAGAACATGCCGTAACCAAACTGCTTGTTTAGCTGCTTCTTTGGCTGCTCTATATTCTGCTTCACATGAAGATAAAGAAAGAGTCTTCACCTTCTTGCTCGATTAATAAATCAGACTTGAACCAAGTTGAAATACATATCCTGCAGTGGACCGCCGATCAGAACTGTCACCTGCCCAATTAGAATCTATGTAACAAGAGAGTGAAACTGTAGTATTGCTCGAATAAAAAACACCATAGTGTAATGTCCCCTGTAAATATCTCAGAATCCTCTTGGCTTCCTGCCAATGACTTTCATGAGGTTGCTACATGAACCAAGAAACCAAACTGACGATAAAAGAGAGATCTGGTCGGCTGTGAGTTAAATATATCAAACTACCTACAAGCTGACGATAGAGAGTAGCATCAACAAGCGGTGTGGTACACTCAACAGTTAACTTTACACTAGACTGAAATGGCATAGGAGCATATTTACAATCACTCATATGGAAACGAGCCAACGAGTCTATAGCATACTTCGATTGAGAGAGAAACATGCCATCTGTCATATGTTAGATTTGAAGACCCAAGAAATAATGCAATAAACCAAGGTCAATCATTTCAAACTGCTTTTGAAGATCTTTTTTAGCTTTTGAATTAATGTAAGCTGGTTGCTTGTGATGATTAGATCATCTACATATAAAACAGCAATGAGAATATTAGTACCAAAGTTCTGAACATACACATTTGGATCAGACACACAATGCTGAAAACCATTCTTGAAAAAATATACATCAACTTTATCATACCAAGCCTTAGGTGCTTGTTTGAGACCATATAAAGACTTGTGTAATTTACATACTAAATTTGATGATTCAACATTAATAAAACCACGAGGTTGTTGCATATAAATTTATTCATTAAAATCATCATTTAAAAAAACACTTTTAACATCCATTTGGTGTATTTCTCATTTATAAGATTAAGCAATAGATAAAATTGTTCTTATTGTATTCATTTTAGAAACATGGGAAAAAGTTTAATTATAAGCTATACCTTCCAGTTGATTAAAACCTTTTGTAACTAACCTAGCTTTATACTTTTCAATATGTCCTTCTGAAGTGAACTTGGTTTTATAAACCCATTTACAACCAATTAAATTCTTACCAACAGGAAGAGGAACAAGAGACCAAATCTTGTTCTTCATAAGAGACTCATACACAGCAGTCATAGCTTGTGCCCATTGAGGTTTACCTTGATCTTGAGCATAAGAGGTAGGATCATCTGTGGCCAAAACATTGGTCATAAGGGCAAAGTTAGATCTAGTTCTATGATATTCGGAAGGGTTACCGACCTCGCTACCTGCAGATTCAAGATTTTTTCGGGCCTAAACAGGAAGGTTAGAGGAAACAGAAGTTTCTTCAGCTTCAGTACATTCAGGTGGAATACTTGAAGAAGAGGGTGAACTAGGATCAACAACAGGCATAGAACTGGAAGAAGAAACCAAGATAGGAGTAATAGGAGACAATGGGATATTCAGTGTAACATGAGGTTCGACAGACTCGGGTGGTGAAGATACTTCAGCAAAGTGAACATCCCTTCGGATGATAACACTCTGAGTAGGGGTATCAAATGACCTGTAAGCCTTAGAATCCTCAGAATAACCAATGAATATACATTTGTGAGACTTGGGATCTAACTTTTTTCGTTTATGATCAGGAATATGAGCCCAACATTCACAACCAAACACCTTAAAGTTACTAATATCAGGTTTTCGACCATTCCATTTTTCCTCGGGGCTAACATGTTTAATGGCTTTTGTAGGAACGCGATTTAAAATAAAGTTTACACAACTTAGAGCTTCAGCCCCAAAAAATTTATGTAACCCTTTAGAATAAAACATACATCTATCCATTTCAACTAAAGTTATGTTTTTTCGTTTAGCAACACCATTTTGTTGAGGTGTGTAAGGTACAATATTTTGGTGTTGAATACCATGTTTAGATAAAAAAGCTTCAAATTCATTCTTAACAAATTCCCCCCCATTATCTGATCTTAAAGTCTTAATCTTCTTACCAGACTCATTTTCAACCAAAGATTTAAAAATTTGAAATATTGAAAAAACTTCACTTTTATTTTTCAAGAAATAAACCCATGATTTTCTACTAAAGTCATCAATAAAAGTAAGAAAATAGACTGTACGAGATAAAGAGGGAACTTCAAGAGGACCACAAATGTCACTATGAATTAATTGCAAAGGTTCTTTAGCACGCCAAGCTTTACCTTTCTCAAACATTTCTCTATGATGTTTACCAAGAACACAACCTTCACAAACACCGTTAGTAAAAGAAACATGAGGCAAGATATGTACCATTTTAGTTAATAATTGCATTTTACCATAATTCAAATGACATAATATTTCATGTCATAATTTACTTTGTTCATCAGCGTGGGAAACATAGGAATAAAAAGGTTGTCTTTTAGTTGAGTTAAAACCAACAAATTTAAATAGACCAGCAGTATGATCAATAGGACAAGAAGAAACTACTTTGAAATTTTGATTGATATCTTTAAGAACATAATTGTCAGACCATGCTTCAAACTTAAACCATTTTTGACAAGCACAATAAATAGAAAGTAAGTTAATGGGCATGTGTTCAACATGAAAAACATCTTCCAATTGACCATTAGTAACATTAACATTACTGGAACCAATTACAAAAAGTTGTTTACCATCACCTATAGAAACTTTCTGAGATATGTGTTTACGATTGTCATAGGAAGTAAATAAAGAAGCATCACCACTCATATGTTTAGATGCACAAGAATCTATTATCCATTCCAAGTTAGAAGAAGAATTATTAGGAAAAACAACAGATGCACATAAAGCTACTTGAGAGTCATGAGAAGTTTTCTTTTTAGCTTTAGCCATTAAACGTTTTTCTTTAAAACAGTGATTTTCAGGATGGTTAGTTTTACCACAATTTTTACAATGATCATATACTTTCTTATGTTTACTATTTCCATTAGAAGCATGAGAAGCATGAGAAGCATGTCCAAAATTAGTATTAGAAGGATTAGAACCTTTAGCATTATTAAAAATTTTCTTATGATTCTTATTAAGTGCAGTTGCAGTTTTATTAGGTGTGAGTTGTCCTGAAACAATTAACATTTCTTGCTCATTGATCAATCCTTTACAAAAGTCATCAAAAATTTGCTTCGTAGTACTTTGAGACAATTCTAGAGCTCTATTCCTAGTTTGGATGAACATATAAAAACAAGATGTCTTTTTACGTTCTACAAGAATAATAAGAGCTGTGTCAGTTTTCTTGTAATCTTTACCACAACTATTTAATTTCTCATTTAAAGTTTTCAATTCAGCAATATATTAATCAACTCTTTCAAAGTCAGCAAGTTCGAGGTCAAATATCTTCTTTTCAAGATAATATGCAGAAACATCATCAGATTTATCAAATAAAGAGGAAAGAATTTTCCATACCTGAACCGGGATGTCTTCTGCCTCAATACTTACCTGAAGACTATCTACAACAGTTTGACCAATGAGCCCCCTTGCTTGATCACTTTTAGCTTCCCATATAGCCAAATCATCAGCAGTAGTAGGTGTCTTGTGTTCACCATTAACTAGCCTCCAAAAATTCTTACTCCTGAGAACATCAATCATCTTTCTCTTCCAAGAAAGATAGTTAGAACCAACTAATTCAGGAACAGAAGCTACTTTGAAAGTCATAATGAGCGAAATTTTGTTAAGAAATAAGAAACCCTAATACTGAAAAATGACAGAAAAATGGTGAAGAACATGAAAACAGTTACACTTTACTAATCTAAATCTGCAAAAGCATAGTTAGAAACACAGTAAAGAAAAGAGGAGAAACTTTCACTCACAACTCTGTGAAAACAAAATGAGCCCACAAAAGCCCGGTCTTATGTTCTGGTCACGTAGGTGGATCTGTAATGGCTATTCTGATTCCAAGAAAAGGTTATAATAAAATATTTGGTAAGAAATGACCAAGTTACGGCCCTTTTTTATAGTTGTCGTTTTTATTACCAAAAGGAAGCCTGGAAATGCTCAGTTTTTTGTTTTGGCCTTTTCTGTTCTTTCCACGTTTGTGGATCCATAATGGATGTTCCAATTCCAAAAACATGTTATAATAAAAAAAAACGGTAAAAAATGACCAAGTTACGGCCATTTTGTATAACTGTCGTTTTTATTACTGAAAGGAAGCCCAGAAATACTCAGGTTTTTGTTCTGCTCGTGTGGGTGGATCCAGAATAGCGTTTCCAATTCCAAAAATAGGTTATAATAAAAATTCCGGTAAAAATTAAACAAGTTACGGCCCTTTTTTATAATTGTCATTTTTATAATCGGAAGAAAGATCTCCTTGAGAAGAGCCCTGAAATCATGTAGATCTACATAAATGTAGTGACTGTTCGCTATGGTACTTCTACATAACCACCCATAAGGTTATAAAAAGGTGTGCATCATCTGTCACTAATGAGATTTTTTTTTCAGAAGAAAAAATCCTGGCCTTGATTTTCGTGGTGAATCAAAGGACATCAAAATATACATCCTGCATCTAGGACTCAACTATGTATAACAAGAAAGAGGCTGTGAAACAAGCCCAAAAGGCTAGACAAAGACAACCAGATCATAGGTGATCTCAGAAAGGATTCAGAGTGCATGACTACAATGGTCACTTGTAGTCCCTACCAGGAGATAAGACGTACATAATTCTGAGCAAAAGGAGAGAGCAGAGAGCTTACTAGAAATTCCCTCCCCAAAAGACAATAAATATCCCACAGTGATAAAAGTGCCCATAAAAGATACATGGAGACTAGCTCTGGTGCTGAGCTCTAAAAGAGCTGCAAGACATCGCTCATGTCAATATTTCCATCAATAATTTTTTAGAAAGTACCAAAACTAGGAGCCAAATCCAAGGCAACCTTTGATAATCCATCTGCTCTTTGATTGTGGTCATGATAAATATGTCTAATGTCTAGGTAGGAAAAACAAGGGATCAATAGTCTGATTTCCTCACACCAGTGTCCCAGACATAGTGAATCCAAGGAAGCCAAGTTGTTTGCCCACTTGATGATGACAGCTGAATCACCAAAAATTTGTAAAGATGGAAGCCCCATATCTTTTTCCATAATTAACAGTGCCCACATAGCCAAGAGCTCAACTCTTGTATTTGTACTAAGTCCACATCCCAAAGAGAAGTTTAGTGAATGAGAGCTGCTTAGAGCGAGGAAGAAACCAGCACCGCCCTTACTATCAACAGCAGCCCCATCGACGTAACCATACGAATAAACCAGCATCGGGATAGGTCCAATGTTTCTAATCTTCATCTTCTTTTTAGGAACCAGATAATAATGCATCAGATAATCAACCTGGTGTAACATACTAAGTACAGAAACCACTCTTTCCTCAAAGGTACACAGATTGCGTATTTTCCAGATACACCAAAAAACAAAGAGAGGGAGGTAACAACAGCCTGAATGTAAAGAGTGCTTAGTGTACCATCGATCCAGAAGGGTCCTGAGTGAGAAATCAAAAGAAGGAGGCTCGCATAGGTAATGGTCATAGAGCTTGACAAAAGCACGTTTAGTAAAGGATCAATCGATGAATATGTCTTGTAGAGAATCCTCTCCTTTATTTTCGAAGACACATCTACTAGGCCCACCCCCGCCTCTCTTCGTGAGGTTTTCCCATGTCAAAATTTGATTCTCGACTGCCAACCAGGTGAAGCATCTGATCTTCAAAGGTAAATTGCATCACCATAATATATCGAAGGCCTTGGCACAGATCAAATCCTGTTGTGACCTTACAATCAAATCATATACCAGGGAAGCCGATATTTTCCATCCTTTTTATTATGAGTCCATAACAAGATATCTGCAAAGTGCTTTAGACGAATGATGTCGTGTTCAAGGCCCGAAATGTAGCCATTCCAGACATTTTTCCAAACACCGCCCCGTTCCAAATCATCTGCTGATAACCAGTACAAATGTGCCTCCAGCGAAGGGTTGCGTGCTTGATGAAGTGTAGTTATACAATAATCCCTCAAATATTCCTGCAGATCATGGGGGAGGAAATATTGAGAAGCAGATTCAATAACCGGATCCGACCCAATGAGGATATCCTTACCATTACCAACCTGCCAAGCCAGACACCTTCCAAGCTAGGAAAGGGTATTAAAAAAGCCATTCTAGAATATTGAGGTACCCCTTACTATGAAATGCTTGTTTCTGAGCCAAGTCTCCATAGATATATTTTTTAAGTATTTTGTGGTGATAACTTGATGCCAAATACCTGCTCCCTTTAGAGCCATCCACAGAATTTTTAATCTCAGAGATAGGTTGAACCAATCGATATGTTTGATACCCCACCCTCTAGAATCAATGGGCCTAGATAGTATCTTCCAGTCCATAAGATGAAACCTCTTCCTATCTCCCGATGAGCCCCAAATGAAGGAGAAGATCAGCTTTCTCAGCTTGACAAGAATAGTCTTTGGTATTGGAGCTAGAGCAAACCAGTAAATAGGAAGGCTAGTAAGGACAGCTCTGATAAGTACTAACCTTCCCCCCAGTGAGAGGAATTTGTGTGCCCAATGTTGAATCTGCCTTTCAAAAAAATTTACCAACCAGAACCAATCCTTTACCTCATAGCCAAGAGGTTTGATGAAGTAACCAAGATACTTAAAACCCTAAGAGATGTGATCCAGCCTGTAACGAAAAAAAATAGTTATATTGTTTAAGGTTCCCACCTCCATATTATTAAAGAGGAACCCTGACTTGTCCATACTTATGTTGATTCTAGATGTCGAATAGAAGGTATCAAGAATAACCTCAAAATCCATCCACTCCTCCAAGGTGCCAATACCGAAGAGAACGACATCATCTTCAAAACGTAGATGTGTTAGGGCTAGAGATGCCGAGATTTTATCCCCTTAATCTTACCATTTTTCCTTGCATCTTTAATCAACAATCTAAGACCTTCAATAACAAGTATGAACAGTAGGGGGGATAAAGGATATCCTTGTCTAATGCCTTTAGAGGCAGAGAAGAAACTAGAGGGAGAACCATTGACCAGCAAGGCAAAATTTGTAGATGAAGACAGCCCGTTGTTACACCGAAATCTTACACTGTTGAGCCATGTGTTAACCCTATGCCTAATCCCTAAGTTTCTCTCTTCTAAAGTTGACTGAGATTGAGGTTTTTCCTACCTTTTTTCCCTCTCTTCGAAGGTCGGTGCCCTTGTCCTTCATGCTAGGAGTTCCAATGGTGATTTTTCCCTTCATGTTAGGTGCGTCGACGCCGAAGCTCTGTCTCCCACTGCTAGGAGCGCTGACTGCGCTTTTTCCCTCCCTGCCAAGAGTGCCGGTGGCATTTTGAGGGTTAAAAAATGAAGATTCCAGATGCCTCTCGAAGGTGGATGAGGTGGATTAGGTGAGGTGGCATTTAGTTCCTAACCTATAGGAAAGATCCCTTAGATCCCTCATCCTAATCCTCAAACTAATCTATCCCTTTGGCCTTATAAATTAAACCCTCTCTCCATTTGGAAGGGAGGAAGGACTATGGTACTCTTATGCTAGTGGAATTTCTAGCTGGCTTACTATCTTGCTTTGGAGGCTTTGGCTTAGATTGTTGGATGGAAGATTGTAGCGTTAAGGCTAGGTTGTGATGTTCCTTCTCATTGTAATTCTATTATTTCCCTGATTACATTAATACAAATCTCTTTCCATAAACGTTGTTGTGTTGATGATGTTTATAGCTTTCTCCCTTAACTGTTAGCTTAGATAAATTATATGTTTGGATACACATATGTTGTTTGCTTGTTTCCACATGCTTTACAGGGTTTTGTAGGTGTAGATATGAATATTATGGAGCTTGGATCAACAAAGATAGAAGAGGATCTGCATGTTTCAAGTAAGTGATCTACCTGTGGCTTTGCATTTCTGTTTGATCTAGGAAACTAGATTGTATTATGTATTTGATTTGTTCTAGATCCACTTGGACTAGAGAGATTTGGATTAATTCCAATTGAGTAGATTTATTCGATAACACCCATTATTCGGTTAACACCCCCCATAGGTACACCAATCTGCAACAAGATAAGTTTGAGATAAGTCCAATTAACCCTATCAAAGACTTTAACTAGGTCAAGCTTGAGGACTAGGGCACTTTTATTCTTAGTCTTTACAGTGTGTAAAGCCTCCTGGGTGATTCTTATGTGTTCTACAATCTGTATGTTTTTGTAACATCCCCGACCCCCAGACCGATGAAGAGGAGGCTACCATACGTCAAAAATCCAGGCATCTAGCCCCATGAACATGGACATACATATAAAATCTGAAGTAATTGCTTAAAACATCAAAAGTACTAAGATGCATAATCATACATATATTCAGCAAAAGCAAAACAATATTCATTCATATACAATTCAGCATTCAACATGTCCATCATCATAATTCGTTAGCAATAAATATGATTGCAAAACATATTAGTCAAGAGTACTTATCTTATGGGAACTGTCATGCAACCAGCTACGTCCCTGCAATGTTCCACCCAACCATAGGCATGCATTCTCTTTAATCTATCAACAATGCTGCCACCCCCAAGCCGGGCATGATTCCCCATGGAATAAGGAACTAGCAGGATCACACATAGCCAAGGATAACAACACAACAAGGATACACAATTCATCCAAACCAACAGAGTTGGGTTTATCAGGCGAACAACAGACCATCCAAGCCAACAAATTTGGGTTTATCAAGCCATATAGGAGCTGAGAAAGGCTAAATGCTAAGCTGGTGAGCTCGTTGAAGAGCTAAGGACACCTACACCAGAACTAGCTTGACTTCTAGAACACCCACACACACCCAACACAAGGAAATCAGTCCTTTCTCTGCAGCACAGTCCCTCAGGACCTGACCTCCCTTCCAGTGCTATTCAAGGGTTGTGGAGAAGAAAGCCAGCCTTCTAGCTCTGTCTATGTGGTTCCCAAACCCACCAAGTTTTTCAAGCAAATCAGGCCCTCATCACCACTCTAATGCAGTCTGAAGACCAACCACTACATTCATGCAGTCAAACGAGCAATTCACAGCTTGGGAAGGGGAAACCAACACCTGAATCGTTCTTGGCCCTATTGTGGCCAAAATGATTCAATCAATAGCCTACAGTAGTTCAAACATGGAAGATGCCATAGCCAATGAACAACCATGAAACCCACAACACACGATCCACAATGAAACCGTTGGAAAACTTACACAGGCAGAAATGGGGAAGAAACAGACTCCCAATCTGTACGCAAGGGAAAAATGCAGCCAACACAGCGTATGTACTCATAGCAACCACCAATAAAGGGAAAACAACAACCATGGTTCAAAAATGAACACCTAGGACATTACACAATCCGAACAGGAGAGAAAATAGGAAAAAGGGGACAACCTCTCTCTGTGTGAATGGAAGGGAAACCGCATACTCAAACCAGCAATCAGTGAGAGAAGGGAGAATGAACCCCCACACGGAATCGCAAGTCTTTTTATCTTCCCTCCGCGTGAGGAAAATTAATAGCCAAAAATATGGATAGTTTTCCCAAACGGTGCATGAAGGTGAGCAGACTGGAGAGAGTGGAAGAGTAGAAACATTTTTTGTTACCCACATGAAGGTGGAGAGACGGATGGGGGAGTGGGCATGTGGAAAAGACTGGCAGTCCTGCCACCCACCACTTCCCAGCAATAACTTCCCCAACTAACAAAAGGAGTATTAACTGGGTGGCTGTCACATGGCTTTTCCCCCCATGGGCTCAAGGTTTAACAATTCCCCCCCTTAACCTTAGGAAATCATGCCCTTTTCAATTTAGTTGCATTGACATAGCTAGTTGGGTTTCTTTAATTAAAATGCATAGTTACATGATGCCATAATTTAATACGTTCCGTATATCCTGATATACCATCGGTAACAATTCCAATCACCAAAGCATAACCAAATCGATGGTGGGGCTTTTACCTTTAGCTCCACACCATGATTATTTACAATATATATATATATCATGTATATTTAATGTATTGGGGTCAAAACTAGGGTGTTACATTCCCCTCCCCCTTCAATAGAACTATCCTCAGTGCTTTACAAAATTGAACAAAATGCTACACTGGTATCGCCTCACTGTTCCACAGAATTGAACGAAAATGGATGTGCCAATCGCATGGCATCCTCCAGCTCCCACGTAGCCTCTTCAAGTCCGTAGTGCTCCCATTGCACCTTTACCTACCCTATGGCTCGGTTCCGGAGCATTGTAACCTTCCTGTTGAGGATGCACATTAGCTCAATTTGGAACTCTCCCTCGGTTTCCACCTGAATCACATCCCAATTTATCACATGGTTAGGATCATGTACATATCTCTTAAGCAAAGAAACATGAAAAACATTATGAGCTTTAGTACTAGCAGGCAATGCAAGTCTATATGCAACTAGCCCTATTCTTTCAAGCACTTCAAACGGCCCACAATATCTTGGTGACAGCTTGGCACAACTTCCAAGCTTCAAGGAACTCTTATTTTCCCTCAATCTAAGGTAAACATGATCCCTAACACTGAACTCCCTATTCACTCTATGCTTATCTGCATAGATTTTCTGTCTGTCCTGTGCTACTTTCAAATTCTGCCTGATCTTTACAACCTCTTGCTCCATTTCCTTGAGCAATTCTAGTCCAAGCACAACCCTGTTCACTGGATTATCCCAGGTCATTGGTGTCCTACACCTCCTTCCATACAAAGCTTCATATGGACTCATTCCCAAGGATGCCTGCTGTCCATTGTTATAAGCAAACTCTACCAAGTGAAAGTAGTCTTCCCACTTGGTTGGTTTGTCCATCACATACATGCGAAGCACATCTTCAAGCACCTGATTAACTCTCTATGTATGCCCATCTGTCTGAGGATGGTATGCAGTGCTCAAGTTTATCTTTATACCCAAATCTGCAAACAACCCCTTCCAAAAGTTGGAAGTGAACATGACATCTCAGTCAGAGACTATTGCTTTTGGTAATCCATGCAATTTGAAAATCTCCTTCATGAGGATCTTTGCAATGTCATTAGTCTTATGCGTAGACTTCACCGGTATAAAAGGTTCTTCCTTAGTCAACTTGTCTACCACAACCATGATGGAATCATGTTGTCTCCAAGTCATCGGCAATCCTATAATAAAATCTATGCAAATAACTTCCCATTTCCATTCTGGAACTGGCAAAGGATGCAACAAGCCTGGTGGATGTTGATGCTCAACCTTTACCTGTTGACATTTCATGCACCTTGAAATGTATTCGGCCATATCCTTTTTCATTCCTGGCCAAAAGTACTGCTTTCTGGCAATAGCAATTGTCTTTTGATATCCTGGGTGACCAGAATACGGAGTTTGGTGGATTTCATCCATAACAACTCTCCCCAAATCTGCTACATTTGGAATATAAATTCTACCTTTATAAGTAAGAAGTCCATCCTTTTCCAATTTATATCCCTCGTACCTTTTCTCAAGACTTTGCTGCTGCAATTTGTCTTTTACTAGCTCATACAATTCATCTTTAGTAGTATGATTAACAATCTACTACCTCAAATCTAATTGGCAAATACTAAGAGATGCCACATGCATTTCCTGCACCTTCCTGCTAAGTGCATCAGCTACCTTATTCTCTTTTCCCTTTATGTGCTTGATTTTAAAATCGAACTCACATAAAAAATCCAGCCATCTTGCTTGTCTAGCATTCAGAGTAGGCTGATCAAACAAATATTCCAGACCACAATGGTCTGTCCTGAGCTCAAATCTCCTACCCATAAAGTACTATATCCACATCTTGAGAGCATGTACTATGGCTGCAAGCTCTAGATCATGAGTGGCATAGTTTTTCTCATGCTCCTTCGGCTTTCTTGACTCATAACATATCATGTGGTTGTCTTGCATAAGGAATCCTCCAAGCCCTTGTCCACATGCATCGGTACATACCACAAAATCTTTCTTCAGATCTGCAACTTTCAATACTGGTGCACTGGTGAGAAGATTCTTCAACTGCTGGAATCTTTCTTCACACCTCGATGTCCATTCAAACTTTATCCCCTTCTTTTGCAAAGAAGTGATCGCATGTGCAACTTTGGAGAATCCCTCAATGAACCTCCAGTAGTGTCCTGCAAGTCCCATAAAATATCTTACATACTTCACATTTCTTGGAGTTGGCCAATTCATAATGGCTTCAATCTTTTCAGGGTCCACAAATATACCCTCTTCTAAGATAATGTGACCCAAATACTAAATTCTATCTCTATAGAAATCACACTTGCTCAGTTTTGCATACAGCTAGTTCATTCTGAGCAATTGCAATGTCAATCTCAAGTGCTCTTCATGCTCCTTCTCATTCTTAGAATAAACAAGAATGTCATCAAGGAAAACAAGAACAAACTTGTCCAAATACCTGTTGAAGACACTATTCATAAGGCACATAAATGTAGTTGGTGCATTTTTGAGGCCAAATGGAACCACTACAAACTCATAATTCCCATACCTTGTCCTGAAGGTTGTCTTATGAATGTCTTCATCCTTGATTCTCACCTGATGGTAACCAGACCTCAAGTTAATCTTGGAAAATACCTTTTCTCCTCTCATTTGATCAAAGAGGTCATCAATCCTAGGCAAAGGATATTTATTCTTCACAGTAACCTTGTTCAACTGTCTGTAATCAATACATAACCTAATTGTAACATATTTTTTCTTTACAAATAGAACTGGTGCTCCCTAAGGAGACACACTCGGCCTGATATACTTCTTTTCCAACATCTCCTGCAATTGCATTTTCAACTCTAGCATCTCTGGTGTACTCATCCTGTAGGGTGTCTTGGACACTGGTGCTGCTCCTAGAACAAGTTCAATGGTGAAATCAATGTCCCTCTTTGAAGGAAGCCCTGGAACCTCATCAAGAAACACATCCTTGAATTCCTGTAACACCTGATAGTCCTCCAACCTAGGAGTTTCATCTCCTATTGGCTCCAAAATATGAGCTGCATAAAACTGGCAACCCTTCCTACATAATTTCTTCAACTGCATTGCTGAAACCTACCTTACTGAAATTACCTTTGGAATACCCTTCACAACTACTGGGTTTCCTTCTTCATTCATGCATTTGAAAGTCTTATTGTAACAGTCAAGCTTCACTCTATGAGCTTCTAACCAATCCATTCCAATGAGAACATCATAGGAACCAAGTGGTATAACATTCAAATCTACACAAGTGGCCAATCCATTCATGACCAATGGACATTTCTCTACCACTTCACTGAATTTTCTCTTGGTCCCAGTGGCTAGCTAAACTAACCAAGATTTTCTATCCTTTACCTTCTTAAAAGCACAAATCTCCCCTACTCTAGGAGTAATGTAACTGTGAGTAGAACCAAGGTCAATCAAAATAGAAATAGATTGTTCAACAATCTTACCTGCAACTTCAACCACAGTTGATTGGTGATCTGCCTGGAGGTCCTCCAGTGCTGCATAAATTCTAGGTACTGCCCTTGCTACTTGACCCACTGTTTCTGCTTCCTGCATGTTGTAAGCTGGCCTTGTACTTTCATTCTTAAGTGGACAATATCTGCACAAGTGGGGTCCTTTACATTTCCAACATTTGAGTGGACCTTTATTCTGTTGTGGCTCTTTAGTGTTTCCACCTGTCACTCCAACTGGATTACTCGCAGCTTGGGATGGTTGCTTCTACTAATTCCTGAATCTAGAAGGTTTGAAACCTTTCTTTCTTTGGTCAAACTTCTCATTCTTCTTGTCCTTCCAAGCCTTATGGAAATCAAGTTTACCTTTACTTTGCTCGTAGCAATATTTAGCCCTCCTTATTGCTTCTTCAAGAGTTGTAGGTTCGTAAAACTCAATTCTATCTTTGTAAGACTGAGGCAATCCACTCAAAAACCACTGGACCTTTACTTTTTCATCTCTAATGTACCGGACATACCTTAATAATTCCAAGAACTTATTTGCATATTCATCCATGGTCTGTTGTCCCAATCTCAGCTCATGGAATTCCTTAATCTTATCATCATAATACCTATTAGAGAAGTATTTCTACTTGAAATACTTCTTGAACTATTTACACTTCAATCTCCTTTCACTGATCCTCTTTACTTGCTTGAAGTGTTCCAACCAAATGGACGCTCTTCCATTCAAATTGAATATGGAAACTCTTTCCTTCATGTTTCCTGAATAATCCTGCACTTGAAAGTACTTCTTTATCCCAAGAAGCCAAGCTTCAGCCTCTTGTCCAATCTTATCTCACCATCAAATGTAGAAGGTTTAGCTTTCTTAAATTCATCCCGAGCACGATCCCTATGATGTCTTCTTCTTTTCCTTTTACGAGAAGATGAACATGAAGCCCCGCTAGATTCTTCAAAGTCAGATGATCCACTAGAATTCCTTCTCCTTCTCCTTCTCCTAGTGCTGCTCTTACTACCTTCTGGTCTTGTTGTACCTTGCCCAGAGTCTATCTTTCCTTGCAAGTCTGTCAAACTCTGTAACATAGCAGCATTCAACTGATGTTGCTCTTCCTAGGATTTAATCAAGCTTCTCATGGTGGCTGAAACATCTGATGGTGTCTCTTAGAATATCCTTCCATTGGACTCTATGTCATCATTTCCATTACAGACATTTTCTCCCATGGCATCTCTCACACACTCATAGGAATCCTGAGCATCATATCTTTCATGGGTTCTCATGATTGAACCACCTCTTGATTTACCACACTGTTCTACCTGGAATACTGCTCTTGGAGGTGACTATGATTCTGCAAACGTGTTAGTAACAAACTGTTAGATGCATATCATTAATATAAATCAGAACTACTTACCTTCTTCTTCTAGAAATTCTTAAAATAACAATTCTACTAAAACACAAAATTTTCTCTCTTCTTGTTTAGCCCTGTAATCCACTGACAGTCTACTGAAATTCCACTAAAAAGCAGTTAAAAACTGCTTGAAAAATATACTTTGAAAAACCCAAATTTCCTTGTACAGGATCGAGTCTCATTCCAACTAGCATTCCGACCTTTCAGCGGCCAAAACCACTAATTTTCCCCACTGCTCGTCGGCGATCTATTTGTCTATTTTTTTCCGGTGTGTCGGACCTGTAGCAGTCTAAGCTTCCAATCTGCATCGGCGATCCCACGGAATGTTCATCGATAGTCAATCAACTAACATTTTTCGTTGTTTTGGATCTTCAGTCGTCTAGCTTTCGATCCATTTTATCGGTGCTGCCAAAACCCTTATCGGCGGCTGGAACCCCTAGTCACTGCGACATCGGTGGTCGGATGCACTACCCATCGGGTGAATAGTCTCTTAGGTGGCTGCAACGGCGGGTTCATCAACTGTTAGTCTTTTCTGAATGGCAGTCTCATCATCTATAATCTTCCAATCGGTGGTCGAAACAACTAATTGTTATGGCATCGGGCGATTAGTCTTCTAGGCAACCGTAACGACGGTTTACAAACCTTTAAGTTTTTCTGATCGATGGTTTGATCCTCTATAAATCTTCGATGACATTCATCGGCAGTCTCATCGTCTAAATTTCACTGATGGCCAATGGTTTTCAACACTTAAACAAAATTTCGAAAATTTTCTTCTTCCTTCTATGTCGATGAACCCAACAACTAACTTCCGTTGACGGCATCGGCAGTCTGAACGACTAAATTTTACCGACATTGAACGTCAATATCGGATGTTTCCTCAACTATATTGAGCCGACGTTTCGACGGTCTTTGGCTGATCCCCACCGAAACAACGGCTCCCGCATCCACTAAGTTTCACCGATGACCGACGATTCCCATACTTAGAAAAAAAATTCAAATTTTCTTCTTTAGCCCCCTTTCCATCGCTTCATCGGCTCAAACGTCTTTTATTCTTTGTCAATGTATTGACACCTTCATTATATATTTTTCGACGTTTCGGCTACGCTGTCAACTAATCATCGGAGATCCAATCCTTTAATCATCACCAATTGTCGATGGTCTCGACTAAGTGAGCCGACTTTTCGGCAGCCTTCACGAGATCTCCACCGAAGTTTCGACACTCCCATCATCTAATCATTGATGATGAAATCACTAGCTTCCGCCGATCGCCGATGATCGGACTTGGAAAAAAATTTCCAAAATTTTTCTTTCCTTCGTCTTTTCTCCGTGTCGGGTGGTCTTCAGACTAGCTCTTCGGCTGCATCGGAAGAACTTCCCACTAAGTTTTCCTATAAGCTAACAATTCTGGCACTTAGAAAAATTTTGTGAAATTTTTTTGTCATAAATCTGTGATCTCTGCTAGGCAGAAGGAAACCTGCCTCTGCTAGCTGATCTTTCATGGCCTTCTGAGGCCCAATGCTGCAATGATGGCTCTGTCACTACATCTGTGCAGCCCATTCATGCCCATGCTGCAACATGAGCTCTGATACCACACTCTAACGTCCCTAACCATCGTAACGGCGAAGAGGACGCTACCATACATCAAACATCTGGGCATCTAACCCCATGAACATGGATGTACATATAAAATCTGAAGTAATTGCTTAAAACATCAAAAGTACTAAGATGCATAATCATACATATATTCAGCACAAGCAAAACAACATTCATTCATATACAATTCAGCATTCAACATGTCCATCATCATAATTCATTAGCAGTAAATATGATTGCAAAACAGATTAGTCAAGAATAATTATCTTATGGGAACTGTCCTGCAACCAACTACGTCGTTGCAACGTTCCACCCAACCATAGGCCCGTGTGCTCTTTAATCTCTCAGCAACACTGCCACCCCTGAGTCGGGCATGATTCCCCAAGGAATAAGGAACTAGCAGGCTCACACATAGCCAAGGATAACAACACAACAAGGATACATAGTTCAGGCAAGCCAACACAGTTGGGTTTATCAAGCGAACAACAGATCAGCCAAGACAACAAAGTTGGGTTTATCAGGACATCCAGGATCTAGGAAAGGATAAATTCTAAGCTGGTGAGCTCATTGAAGAGTTAAGGACACCTACACGAGAACTAGCTTGACTTCTAGAACACCCACACATACCCAACACAAGGAAATTGATCCTTTCTCCGCAACATAGTCCCTCAGGCCCTGACCTCCCTTCCAGTGCTATTCAAGGGTTGTGGAGAAGAAAGCTAGCCTTCTATCTCTATTTGTGTGGTTCCCAAACCCACCAAGTTTGTCAAGCAAATCAGGCCCTCATCACCACTCCAATGTAGTCCGAAGACCAACCACTACATTCATGCAATCAGACAAGCAATTCACAGCTTGGGCAGGGGAAACCAACACTTGAATCGTTCGTGGCCCTATTGTGGCCAAAACAATTCAATCAATAGCCTATAGCAATTCAAACATGGAAGAGACCACAGCCAATGAACAGCCATGAAACCCACAACACACGATCCACAATTAAACCGCTGAAAAACTTACACGAGAAGAAATGGGGAAGAAACCGACTCCCAATCTATATGTGAGGGAAAAACACAGCCAACACAGTGTATGTACTCACAGCAACCACCAATCAAGGGAAGACAACAACCACGGTTCAATGATGAACACTCGAGATATTACACAGTCCGAACAGGAGCGCAAACAGGAAAAAGGGGACAACCTCTCTCTACGTGAATGGAAAGGAAACCGCATACTCAGACTAGCAATCGGTGAGAGAATGGAGAACAAACCCCCACACATGGAATCATGAGTCTTTTTATCTTCCCTCTGCATGAGGAAAATGAACAGCTAAAAACGATGGATAGTTTTCCCAAACGGTGCGTGAAGGTGAGCAGACTGGAGAGAGTGGAAGAGTGGAAACGTTTTTTGTTACCCACATTAAGGTGGAGAGACGGCTGGTGGAGTGGGCGTGTGGCAAATACTTACAGTCCTACCACCCACCACTTCTCCAACTAACAAAAGGAATATTAATTGGGTGGCTGTCACATGGATTTTCCCCCCATGGGCTCAAGGTTTAACAATTCCCCCCCCTAACCTTAGGAAATCATGCCCTTTTCAATTTAGTTGCATTGACATAGTCGGTTGGGGTTCTTTAATTAAAATTCATAGTTACATGATGCCATAATTTAATACATGTCGTATATCCCGATATACCATCGGTAGCAATTCCAATCACCGAAGCATAACCAAATTGATGGTGGGGCTTTTACCTTTAGCTCCATGCCATGATTATTTACACTATATATATCATGTATATTTAATGCATCGGGGTCAAAACCAGGGTGTTACAGTTTTTTAGGAACCCAAACTACTATGGGGAAATGGATCTATCCAAGAACAACTTTAACCTGAGGGTTGTGATCTTAGAGATGATTTTATACACCAGGTTGCTAGGGAGATAGGTCTAAAATCATCAAAGGTGAGGAGTTTTTATTTTTTTGGTATCAAGGCTAGGAAAGTTGAATTCAAAGATGGAGTAACCCTCCGCTCAACCCTAGAATATTCTACAGCAGCCAAGAGCTCCCCTCCTACCAGGTCAAAAAACCCAAGGAATAATTCCACTGGCCAATCATCAGATCCAAGGATTTTATCCTTCTTAAATGATTGCAGTGCCCCTTCAATTTTCCCTAGAGTGATCACTGAGGAGAAACTATTGGCCTCTTCAACTGTAAGATAAGAAGGAAAGAGATGAATTACCTTTAGTTGGGCCAAAATATTTTTCTGGTTATCATCCTTAAAAATCTAAGAGAACTGTTTAATACCCAGATCTTTTAATTTATCCTCATCTTCCACCCAAGAGCCCTCTTCATCCCTGAGTTCCTGGATAGAATTGTGATTCCTATGTGTCGTGGCTATAGACTGAAAGAATTTAGTATTTGCATCACCCAACTCAGCCCAGGTAGTCTTGCTCTTCAACTGCCAAGAAAGGAGATCATGTTTAGACAACATTTTCTTCTTGTTCCTAAGTTCTTGTAGGGATCTCAGATATTCCAGGGAAGGTATGCCCGAGGAATCTCAGGGATGATTGTAAGGAACCATACTTATTTAAAAGTGTATAAATGTTGGAGAATATTACCAATTCTTAAAATGCCAACTATAAAATGATTGGCGATATTTTTCAAAAAATATTTTAATTTTCAAGGATTTTATATCTTTTATAATAATTTGGCGATTTTTTGGGTGAAAACATTTTACCCCATCAAAATCGGGCGAAACAGGGCTTCAAAAAATGCAAAATGGCAAATCTTTTTGGGGATAAAAACATGGAAAAATATCCCACTGGGCTAAAATTCACCCCTAAAATTATCCCTGTCGAGGATGAAGAGGTCAGAAGTGCCTTGATTTCCATGTCCAGTACAAGTGAGTCCCTTTTCATTTCCAGAGATTTAGTTCTAGTCCAATCTTTTACCCTTTTCTTTAGTAGCTTGAGATTTTGTAATAAACAACACATATCATCCTGAGGGTTACCAGGCATCAACGATGGCCAAACATCATTTACCAGTTGCAAGAAGTTAACATCTAGGAGCTAGGAACTGTTAAATTTGAAGGGATAGTTGTGTGCACTGTCCCTAGACATCCATTCAAGGCAGATAGGGTAGTGATCAGAAACATCCGAAGGAGACGACCAAACTCTGTGCCTAGATAAGGTAGGAACCAGAGTCGACGAAATCGAAAATATGTCAAGACTTTTAGATATGCCTTCATCCCTAGCCCTACCATTCCTCCAAGTGGGCCCTGCACAAGATGGGGAAATATCCACCTGGTCATAATCAGAAATGAGTTGTGAAAAGAACGGCCTAGTGGATCCAACAACGCTTTTTTACCCCAAATCTCTGCTGCATTCAAATGAAAGTTCATATCCCCGACTAGGATTAAGTTAGGTAAGGCCAATAAACCTCTGTCCATGACCCTTTTCCAGAAGGTATCTCAGTTACGATAGGGCCCATAAAAATTTAGGATCGAGAGGGTAGAAAGAGAGCCTCGTACCCTAGCCTTAACTAAAATACCAACCACAGTTTCAAAATCCTTACAACGAACCAAAAGTGGGTTCCATCCAGTCAGCAGACCTCCTGAAAGACTAACAGCATCGGTGGCGTAGAAATCCCAGCTAGGCATAAGCTTGGAGAAAGCAAGGAGTGTAGGGTAAGGACTGCACATAGTTTCTTGTAATAAAATCATGTCAGGAGAAAAAGAAAGAAGGAGAGTGCGGAGGTTTCTTTGCTTGGCCAAACCCCCAAAGCCACGAACGTTAAGAGAGATAATATTCATCAATATCCATTGAGAGGGGGTGACAAATCTCTAAGCACCCGGGACTGTGTGACTGCGAGACCTCTCGCAGCATTCTTAACTCTAGTCGACAGCGGAGTATAAGGTAGCACACTAGAGTCCACCCCCCCTACAGGCCCCGGATTTTATTTTGTCTTTCGAATCGTGACATTTTCGAAATGAATGGAGTCCAGTGGCAAAGTAGTTTGGGATAAGGGGGTTTTTGCTGAGAAGATAACGAGAGATTTCATAAGCACAGGGTCAGTAAAAGAAGGCAAAGAGAAAGGACTGGGAGGTGAACGGGCCAAATGATCAAGAGAACCTGCACTTACAAGTGGTAGGAAGTCTTCGGGTGTGAAAAGAGGAGCATCCTCCCTAGATACAGATATGGGAGGATCCACCGGAGAGGGAAGCTGCAGCGGAGAAGGTGTTGGGTCGGAGGGAGCCCCATAAGTGCCATCCCGGGGAGAAGCGATGTGCTTCCCAGCAACGGGACCTTAGCCAAGGATCCTTCAACCTCAATATTCTGAATAAACTATAGATCCCTATCCAACACATCATCAAATAAAGACAGATACTGAGAATACTTACCACTTACCCGTGTTAATGAGATTTTTTGAAACATGTTTTCAAAATCCTATATGCCTTGTCTTTTCTTAATTAGAGCCACTCATAAGTCACCATATAGTATATGTATTTTAATGAGTAATGGTGAAAGGCAAGAGCATGGAAGGACTTTCTTTTTATATGGCTCATTGTCGAACAAAAATAATATTATGTATATAATTTTATGGAAACATAATTTTGTATATAATTTTATGGAAACATTTTTTATTATAGTTAAGCATTTATATCTCTTAAATCATTCTAAATCATTATCAAAATCTATTATTATTTACAAGGATCATGTTTCAATATTTGGAATAGATGGATTAGCATTCATGTACATGTCCCTCTGACGATTATCAGTTTTAGATGCCAAAGACACCCTCATTTTGAGTATTGAACCTGGGCCAGCAATGAAAAACTCTCACTGATTTATCAAGTGACCACAACTAAGCCAACTAATTGCATATTTATCATTGATCAAAATGTCAAGATAAAATATTTTAACAAACAGAGCATGTGCAGAAATAGCAGAGTATGCATCCAACTATTCTGTTGTTTTTGTAAACACATAATTGTTTACGACAACTTACAAGTCCATTCATGATAAGAGTTGAATGGGTATTTTGGTAAGGAAAAGTAGTTCCATAAACATTCAATGGCCCACAAATTTTGGGCTTTAGGATTTTTGGAAAAGAGTGCCATTCATCGTATTTTTATTGATTGTGTTATTGTTGGGTGTATATTTTTATAATTGTTTGAATCCAACAAAAATATCCTTGTAACTATATTATCACCGTGTTATTCATTTTTGTTAACAGGCATGCATGAACTGAGCCTATTAAGGAATGCAAAGAATAGAGACAACTAAATTAATTGTGTGTTGGCATAGTATTTATATTGACAAGATAGATGGGCCATAGGCTTAGCATTTATGAATTATCACTACAAGGAAAACGCCTTCTAATAGAGTTTTTTATGGAACATCTCCAAAAAAATTCTCACTTCTCTGTTTATAGTGGAGATTGCTAGCGGAGGAGAGCAGGATGAGGTTTTAACATTATTTTTTTGTTGGTGTACCTAAACCAATATTATGGTGTATTGATGTGTGTTAGTATCAAACACACTGGTGCTTTGTGGATACAAGCACACCGAAGAAACAATATGTCAAAAATACATCTATGCTTCACTTTTCCCAAGATGCACCAGTGCTCCACATTGGTCTAAGCTCATCGGTGCTTCAATACTAATGCACACCAGAGAGCCAAGAACCCAAAAAAAACATTGACGCCCCTATTTGATAATGGCACACCAATGCTCATCTTTTAGAATGGATGCATCGATGCTCATATTTTTGGTATTGGCGCACCGATGCTCATCTTTTGTTAAGGGTGCATTAGTGCTCGTCTTTTGGTATGGGCTCACAAGTGCTCCTTTTCGATATATATGCACACCGATGCTTATTTTTATATGTACACCAATGCTATTTTTGAGGTTTTGGCGCACCAATTCTCTGTTTTGAGGTTTTGGAGCATCGATGCCCATAATATGCCAAAGCAGTGAACAATAGTAATTTACATTTTTTTAAATCACTAAAACAAGCGGGAAAAACCTGAAAGTGACTTTTAAAAAGAATAAAAAGTGAGGGTTTGTTTTATTTCTTCATCTCACATGAGAGAAGAGTAAAAGGAAGTGTCTCAACATGAGAATGCAATGCAAATCTCCATGAATACAAGGAAAATTAAAGAGTATTGCAGTCAAGTAACCATTTTTTCTCTCTTTATTATTTTATTTCTTATTGATTTTATTTATGTTTTATTATGTCTATCGTTATTGTTTCTAATTTTTTGGTTAGTTTTTCTATATATTTTTATTTTTGCAAGTTTGAGTTTTTTTTCTATATTTGTAGCTTAATGGTGGATTCTTTTAGGGTTTTACATCAAAATATATTGGTTTTCCCCGATTATCTAAAGAAGCAGTGATTTTTAAACTTTTGAAAAAAGCAAGAAAAAATTTTTAAGAAAAGGGGGAAAAGGAGGGTTTGTTTCATTTTTTTATTTCACATAGTTCTACAAGAGAGAAGAGGAAGAGGAAGAGTATTGTAGCCAAGAAATCACTTGTTCCCTCTTCATTCTTTTATTTCTTCCCATTATCTATTTTATTTCTATTTTTGCATTTCTCACTATCGCTATTTTATTATTTGGTTTTGTTGTTAGTTTTTGTTGTTTTGAGGGGTTTTCCTCTATTTTGCAAGTTAATGGTTGATTTATGTTACCATTTTTCTTCAAAATATATAGAAAATTAGGGGCAATTTTAGTAAATAAAATGATACATTTTTGTGCAACATGGGTGCACATCCATAGGGTTTTTCACCTCCTTTTATTCACAGGTTAACAAGGTTTCTTTATGCGTGGAAAACTATTTTTTGTTCGCGGCATTCTATTTTTTTTTACATGCTCCTATTAAGTGTGAGAACATAAGTGCTACTCTTTGGTTAAGGCGCCCTAGTGTCGATGATCCTATTTTGGGAAGGAACACCGATTTCAGTGCTCATCTTTGGGATAGGCGCATCGATGCTCATTTTTTGTATAAGCACACTAGTGGCCATGTTTTATGGTGTGGGCACACTAGTGCTCTTCTTTGGTCTAAGAGTGTTGATTCTCCAAGTTGGGAATATTATCTCTAGTGGATGAGATGTTTTAGAGAGTTCTCATCAAACGCCTTTCATGTAACAATTAAGTGGTTTTGTAATTACAAGATATCCACTCATTAATATTAAATTGAGTGTTTTGACACTCACCGTGGTTTAGTATGGGTGGTTTCTTCACCATTACTATAAATTGTAATTCATTACATTCTAATTTTAATTATTGTACATTTTCATAATATTATTTTTATGTTTATTAATAATGTCTTATTCCATATGTTTTTAACTATAATTTTTTATTTCAAACAATAAGGATTATAATTTGTGTTTAATATTCGACAATTATTTCATTTTTAAATTGTAAATACAATATTCATTAATAAAGAAGGGTAAGGACTAATGCTTTAAATTTTCAAAATCATCACTACATTTTAATAATAATGTATTTATTAAATCACCTCACTTTATTTGCACATTCACATGGTTCCTATACACAACATGTTGTTTTTTATCGTCGATGCTCCTCTTTGGTATGGGTGCACCAATGTTCATTGTCAATTAAAGTGAACTAGTGCTTCTTTACTGTAGGTGCACTATTGCTCCATGACTATAAATTGCAATGCTTAACATTTCGATATTAATCAATGTGAAATTTTATAATATTATTTTTATATTTATAGATAATGCCTTATTTCATATGCATTTAACTATAAAAAAAAATTTCAAACAATCAAAATTATATTTTTTGTTAAATATTTGGCAAGTATTTAATTTTTTAATTATAAATAAGAGATTCATTAATAAGCAAGGGTAGGAACTGATACTTGGAATATTCAAAATCAAAGTTATTATATCACTATTTATTAATAATCATGAATTTATTAAATCACCTCCCTTTACTTGCACATTCACAAGGATTTCATACATGGAAAATTATTTTTTGTCATCGGTGCTCCTCTTTTGTATGGGCACACCGATGCTCATTGTTGGTTGAGGTGCATCGATTCTCATGTTTGGTATAAGTGCACTAGTGCTTCTTTACTGTAGGCACATCGATGCTCCATGATCCATTTGCACTAATGTGTTTTTTCCTAAAAAAACATCAGTGCTCCTATTTGGTGAAGGTGCATCGATGTTGGTGCTCTTCTTTGGTGAAGGTACATCAAAGTTCATCATTGGTATAATCGCACCGGTTCTTAATTATTGTAGGTGCATTGAACCTTTTCTAGAAACCTCCACTAAAACCTTCAACCCTTGACAAAAAAAAACTCTGCTCAAAACCTCTATTAGTTCCTATGTTACCAATTGTGGAGGTTGTGGTGGAGGTTTTTTTAAGACCATTTTTTCAAATCTTGTAACACTAAAAAACCTTGTTACAACCCATACTAGAAGGTGTTATCTTGTATTGTATGCATTAATATTGATGAGGAGGAGGAGGAGGAGCAGATTATTGTCCAATATTATTTATCTCACTTTAACAAAGTAAAGTTAATTTCATAGGTTGTTTTGAAGATTAAATCATTTGAAAATAAAGTTAATTAGGCCATCTTGGTGTTTATGTCCTTTTACATTACAAAAATTAGAGGTACTACAAATGTTTTGGAAATGAGATCTAATGTCCATGTAGGCTAGGAACTCTAAAATAACATCGGTTTAATCATCAATTGGGTTGAGGTAGAAAATTTTACAAATTATTGTATCCTAAATCCTTTTAGGTATTGCACATCCCTATGTTTCACTATGAATCTCTTGTTCTTATTTTTGAATATTTATTTTCTTCAAATTTACATTTTATTTCTTATTCATTACTATGTTTCACTATGACACTCATGAAATATTTTTTTTTGTAGTATTATTTTCCTATTTATGCTAAGGAATGATTGTATCATTCCAGTAACTATAGATAGCATAAAAACAAAGTTGATCTCGTGTCATTTAAAAAACCATTACTTATGTAATTTAAGTTCTCTATTGGGGTACATAGATATGATCTAATTATGGATCTAGGGTTTTGGGTAATGGATTTGTTATATCACAAATTGGCATTTCCATGTTTGTGAGGACAATATCCCATGATGGCACCTAAGTGTCTAAGATTGATCACAAACATGAACCTATCGTCATGGAAGCAACCCCAATTTGACCCTACTTGATGGTATGTACCCCTTGAATAGAATCCAACTTATTTCCCTCTGAAAATAATAAGTTGTAAGCATTAAAGAGATCCTATTCACCTTTGTTTACAACAAGGAGTGTGACATGCACGTTTCCCTTGAGAAGGGCATGTAGTCCTAGAAAATTGGAAAAAAATTCAAAAAATGGAAAAGTTATGATAGTTTTAAGTTGTTGGTTTCATTTGTAACCTCCAAAATCATTTGGTAACCCTCATAGCCATCCTAAACACTCAATAAAAAGGGATTTAATGGACCAAGTGAGGGAACATAACCATATTATTTTCACACTAGAGAAATATCTCTACCTTTTCGAAGCCATTCATCCATTTATTCCTTAGTGACCCTTGTCCCCGAGCACCCCTTTCATAAGTGTTGGATTCACCCAATGTATGTGGCTTCTATCATATACACCCTTAGAAGACTATGTGTTTGGAAGCAGTATTGTGAGTGATTCAATACCATAAGAACCCAATCAAAAGATTTGAGAGGTGACTCAGTAAAATTAAGGTAACTTATGTATAAATCATCTTGTTGCATCTTAATTGAAATTTGTGATCTTTCCCTCCCCCACATACATGTTTAAAGTTTAATGTGTTAGGTCCTGGTTAGTTAGTTGAAGATTACTAATCATTTGTAAGAGAATTGTTAATACTAGTTGTGTCTATGTATATGTCCTTTTCCTGGTTGATATTCTCATTAAATCCATATAGTTTGTGAGGAGGTGTTTGGCTCTTTATGAGGGTCTCAAGTTGTTGGAGTGGAGCAAGTTGAAATTAAATAATAGGATTAGGAAGGATCACACTTTGGAATCGGGTTCCTCTCTTCCCTCCATTTCATTCTCCTACTTGTTTTCTTGTTTTCCTACTTGTATAAATGGTGAAACATCACTGGTGGTGACTTAATTGCATGTTATAAGAGTCATAAGATCAAATTGTACCTTCATAGTATGTTGGTGACATGCCCTAGTAATTAGGAAGTTTTTTCCCACAATAGAACTAGTGACCCAGTAGGGGATTAGATCTTTATAGGGAATTTATAGATCAGTTTTTCTAGATGTAATTGGGTGATTGCAAGACTTTACTAGGAGTTCTAGAGTCCATTATACCCTTACCTTAGTCTCCCTAAGTAGAAACCCCCGAAAAGTTGTAGTTTTTTTAGTTTTTCACCGTTTTGGCATCCTACAGAAGTCCACACTCCCTCTAGAATACAATAAGTGTGGATTTTTCTTCCCATGCATCCATCCTTCATAGAAACAATTGCATGTCCACTCTCCATGACCTCATGACAGATGTGTGGGGTCTATAAAGTAGGGTTTATTTTCCTATTTATGCACCTTTTTCTCTCTAATTGTTGATGGGTTGGATTTTTGATTGTTATTGGAAGGTTGTAATCCAAAGACTAGGGATTTTGATTACTTAAATCATCTCTTTTTCACTTTTGATAGGTTCCTCTAAAAAATACTGTAGGTGTTTAGCACTCCTTTTTTAGCATGTTTTCATTGCATGTTTAGTCGAGAAAAAAATACTTTCTTTAATTGATTTGGCATATGTTTGTTCTGTGTTATAAGTCATATTAGGTTGCTTCTATTTCATCCATTTTATAGAGGTGAAAAAAATAAAATATTTTTTTTTAGGTTTTCTTCAATAGGAGACCACAAGTTTGTTTACTTTTATCTTTCTATCATCTTGCATGGAAGAATGTTTGCTTTGATTTATTCTGAAATCTCATTGGTATTTGAATGTTGTTTGAAGTTTTAATATAAATGAATAAACTCTCTTTAATGTTTATTACATTTGAGAAAACCATTGGTTATCCACTTCCACATCCCTTTGAGTAAACAACAACATATAAAAGAAACATAACTAAAATGAACTAGACTTGTTTTTCTTAGATACAAAACCAATATACTCTCGGTTATAGGGCCTTGTTTGTGGGAATGGAGAGTTAACTTCTCCAAGTCTATGGAAAACGAAACTAGGATTTGTGTAGAGTGTGACAAACCCGTCAATAGAAAGAAGTACTTGATGGGAATGCACATATAACACATGTGTCAAGCATGAGGTTAAACTAGGTGTTTATGAGAGATTCACCCCTCTCTTAGAATTTATTGGAATTTGCATGTCTAGTGGCATTGTTTCGATTTGATTATAAATTCCTTCGGTTGAAACCAATTCAACATAGGCTTTGACTGTAGGAATTATGTCCTACATTCCCTACCTATACATAATAGTTTTACCCACGACTGTTCTGTTGAGATACCGATTGTGAAGTGATATCCTTAGTTTCTTTTCCTAGGTATTGCCCGAGTGATTGTTGGGTTAAAATTATGTTATTTAATTTCTCCAATGGTTTAATGTTAACCGAGGTTTCATAGGATTGTGAAGTGAAAACATTGTTTATGCAGGATTAAAGATAAGTAGTTCTTTCTAATTAAACCTGCAATCTATGAATTAAATTCAAGTTCAAAACTACAAACTTTAAGATTTCTTAAAACTAATAATCCTTTTCAGATTTTTTCATCTACACTTTCTTCCCAAGATTTGTTACTAAATTAGAGTCAAGATAGAGTTAACCTATCTAAGCAACCAACAACATATCATAAAATATAAGAACAGGAAAAGAAAAGGACAAGAGAACGCCGATATACGTGGTTCACCCTAATGGGTTACATCCATGGGAAGGTAGTCTTCTATTATCTCCAGAATGTCTTCTCCAATATTACAAGAGAGCAAAGAAAAAATACCCCAAAGAATATAGATGATCTACAACAATGTCACAATAGTACCACTGCTACATCAAGAATACATGATATGTAGAGACTCACTTGACCCTATTATATACTAAGAGATGAGGAGGAATTACTCTCACATATTGCATGTGGGATAATATAATTCTCCAAAATAGCATCTCCTAATACAATACCATGGACAAATACTCTACACAAGTAAATACGACACCATATAACTATGGGTTAAATGTATTACTCTTTTACATAAGATTGTAGACAACTTTCAACATAATGCAAAGACATTATTACCTTCCAAGGAATATAATATATTCCAACACTCCCCCTTAATAATGGCTGGGAGAAGGGCCCACACTAACACTAAGGAAGGAAGGAGTCATTACTGCTCCCCCTTGATGGCAACCTCCTGCATTCCAAGCAAGGAATGAAGATGCACAAACGTCGCCTCGGTGAAGGATTTGGTGAAGATATATGCTACCTGCTGCTCGGTAGGACAATATTGAAGAGAAAGAATACCATCTACCACAAGTCCGCGAATGTAATGAGCATCAAGGTCGAGATGTTTTGTCTTGGAGTGATATACCATATTATAAGCAAGTTGGATTACACCCTAATTGTCACATTTCAACACAGTGAATGATTTCAGAGCCAGACCAAGATCTATAAGAACATGTCAGAACCAAACTACTTCTTTAGCTGCTTCTTTGGATGCTCTATATTCTACTTCACATGAAGATAAAGAAAGAGTATTCACCTTTTTGCTCGACCAAGAAATCGGACCTGAACCAAGTTGAAATACATAACCTATAGTGGACCGTCGATCAAAACTGTCACCTGCCCAATCAAAATCTGTATAACCAAAGAGTGAAACTAAAGTACTTCTTGAATAAAAAACACCATTGTGTAATGTCCCCTGTAAATATATCTGAATGCTCTTGGCTTCCTACCAATGACTTTCATGAGGTTGTTGCGTGAACCGAGAAACCAAACTGACGGAAAAAGAGAGATATGGTCGGCTGTGAGTTAAATATATCAAACTGCCTACAAGCTAATGATAAAGAGTATCATCAACAAGCGGTGTGGTACACTCGACAGTTAACTTTACACCAGACTGAAATGGCGTAAGTTCATATTTACAATCACTCATATGGAAACGAGCCAATAGGTCTGTAGCATACTTCGGCTGAGAGAGAAACATACCATCTACCATATGCCAGATTTGAAGACCCAAGAAATAAACCAAGGTCAGTCATTTCAAACTGCTTTTGAAGATCACTTTTTAGATTTTGAATTAATGTAAGTTGGCTGCTTGTGATGATTAGATCATCTACATATAAAACAACAATGAGAATATTAGTACCAAAGTTGTGAGCATACAGATTTGGATCATATATACAACACTTAAAACCATTCTTCAAAAAATATGCATCAATTTTATCATACCAAGCCCTAGGTGCTTGTTTGAGACCATATAAAGACTTGTGTAATTTACATACTAAATTTGATGATTCAACATTAATAAAACCAGGAGGTTGTTGCATATAAATTTCTTCATTAAGATCACCATTTTAAAAAGCACTTTTAACATCCATTTGGTGTATTTCCCATTTATAAGATGAAGCAATAGATAAAATGGTTCTTATTGTATTCATTTTAGCAACATGAGAAAAAGTTTCATTATAATCTATACCTTCAAGTTGATTAAAACCTTTTGCAACTAACCTAGCTTTATACTTTTCAATCTATCCTTCTACAGTGAACTTAGTTTTATAAACCCATTTACAACCAACTAAATTCTTTACCAACAGGAAGAGGAACAAGAGACCAAGTCTTCTTCTTCATAAGAAACTCATACTTAGCAGTCATAGCTTGTTCCCATTGAGGTTTACCTTGAGCTTGAGCATAAGAGGTAGGATCATCTGTGGCCAAAACTTTGGTCATAAGGGCAAAGTTAGATCTAGTTCTACGAGGTTTGGAAGGGTTACTAACCTCACTACCTGTAGATTCAAGAGTTTTTCGGGCCCAAACAGGAAGGTTAGGGGATACAGAAGTTTATTCAGCTTCAGTACATTCATGTGGAATACTTGAAGAGGGTGAACTAGGATCAACAACAGGCACAGAGCTGGAAGAAGAAACCAATATAGGAGTAACATGAGACAATGGGATATTCATTGTAACATGAGGTTCGACAGACTCAGGTGGTGAAGATAGTTCAGCAAAGTGAACATCCCTTCAGATGATAACACTCTGAGTAGAGGTATCAAATAACCTGTAAGCCTTAGAATCCTCAGAATAACCAATTAATATACATTTCTGAGACTTTGGATCTAACTTTTTCCATTTATCATCAGGAATATGAGCCCAACATTCACAACGAAACACCTTAAAGTTACTAATATCAGGTTTCTGACCATTTCATTTTTCCTCAGGGGTAACATGTTTAAGGGATTTTGTAGGACCGTGATTTAAAATAAATTCTGCACAACTTACAGCTTGAGCCCAAAACTTTTTATGTAATCCTTTAGAATAAAGCATACATCTAGCCATTTCAACTAAAGTTCTGTTTTTCCGTTCAAAAACACCATTTTGTTGAGGTGTGTAAGGTACAGTCTTTTGGTGTTGAATACCATGTTTAGATAAAAAAGATTCAAATTCATTCTTAACAAATTCCCCCCCACTATCTGATCTTAAAGTCTTAATCTTCTTACCAGACTTATTTTCAACCAAAGATTTAAAATTTTGAAATATTCAAAAACCTTCACTTTTATTTTTCAAGAAATAAACCCATGATTTTCTACTAAAGTCATCAATAAAAGTAAGAAAATAGACTGTACGAGATAAAAAGGGAACTTCAAGAGGACCAAAAATGTCACTATGAATTAATTGCAAATGTTCTTTAGCACGCCAAGCTTTACCTTTCTCAAACATTTCTCTATGATGTTTACCAAGAACACAACCTTCACAAACACCGTTAGTAGAAGAAATATGAGGCAAGCCATGCACCATTTTAGTTAACAATTGCATTTTACCATAATTCAAATGACCTAATATTTCATGCCAAAATTTACTTTGTTCATCAGCTTGGGAAACATAGGAATAAAAAGGTTGTCTTTTAGTTGAGTTAAAACCAGCAAATTTATATAGACCAGCAGTATGATCAACGGGACCAGAAGAAACTAGTTCAAAATTTTGATTGATATCTTTAAGAACATATTTGTCAGGCCATGCTTCAAATTTAAACCCTTTTTTACAAGCACGATAAATAGAAAGTAAGTTAATGGGCATGTGTTTAACATGAAAAACATCTTCCAATTGACCATTAGTAACATTAACATTACCGGAACCAATTATGGAAAGTTGTTTACCATCACCTATAGAAACTTTCTGATATATGTGTTTACGATTGTCATAGGAAGTAAATAAAGAAGCATCACTAATCATATGTTTAGATGTACAAGAATCCATTATCCATTCCACGTTAGAAGAAGAATTATTAGGCAAAACAACAGATGCACATAAAGCTACTTGAGAGTCATGAGAAGTTTTATTTTAGCTTTAGCCATTAAACGTTTTGCTTTAAAACAATTCTTTTGAGGATGGTTAGTTTTACCACAATGTTTACAAGGATCGTATACTTTCTTCTGTTTACTATTTCCATTAGAAGCATGAGAAGCATGTCCAGAATTAGTATTAGAGGGATTAGAACCTTTAGCATTATTAAAAAATTTCTTATGATTCTTATTAAGTGAAGTTAGAGATTTATTAGTTGTGAGTTGTCCTGAAACAATTAACCTTTCTTGCTCATTGATAAATCCTTTACAAAAATCATCAAAAGTTTGCTTCGTAGTACTTTGAGACAATTCTAGAGCTCTATTCCTAGTTTGGATGAACATATCAAAACAAGATGGCATTTTATGTTCTACGAGAATAATAAGAGCAGTGTCAGTTTTCTTGTAATATTTACCACAACTATTTAATTTCTCATTTAAAGTTTTCAATTCAGCAAGATATAACTCAACTCTTTCAAAGTTAGCAGGTTCGAGGCCAGAGATCTTCTTTTCAAGATAATATGCAAAAACATCATCATATTTATCAAATAAAGAGGAAATAATTTGCCATACCTGAACAGGGTTGTCTTCTGCCTCAATACTTACCTGAAGACTATCTTCAATAGTTTGACCAATGAGCCCCCTTGGTTGATCACTTTTAGCTTCCCATATAGCCAAATCATCAGCAGCAATAGGTGTCTTGTGTTCACCATTAACTAGATTCCAAAGATTCTTACTCCGAAGAACATCAATCATCTTTGTCTTCCAGGCAAGATAGTTAGAACCAACTAATTCAGGAATAGAAGCTACTTCGTAAGTCATAATGAGTGAAATTTTGTCAAGAAATAAAAAACCCTAATACTGAAAAATGATAGAAAAACAGTGAAGAACTTGAAAATGGTTATACTTTACTGATCTGAATCTGCAAAAGCACAGTTAGAAACACAATAAAGAAAAGAGGAGAAACTTTCACTCACAACCTTGTGAAACAAATGTGCCTAGAAAAGCCCAGTCTTCTATTTTGGTCGCGTGGCTGGATTCAAAATGGTTGTTGAAATTCCAAAAACAGGTATAATAAAAAATCTAGTAAGAAATGACCAAGTTGTGGCCCTTTTTTATAACTGTTGTTTTTATTACCAAAAGGAAACTCATAAATGCCCCATTTTCTGTTCTGGTCATGTTGGTGGATCCCGAATGGCGGTTCCAACTCCAAAAACAGGCTATCATAAAAAAACGGGTAAACAATGACCAATTACGACCCTTTTGTATAACTACCTTTTTTATTACCGAAAGGAAGCCCAGAAATACCCCGTTTTCTGTTCTGGTCACGCTGGTGGATCCAGAATGGCATTTCCAATTCCAAAAACAGGTTATAATAAAAATTCTAGTAAAAATTGACCAAGTTACGACCCTTTTTTATAACTGTCATTTTTATAATCAGAAGAAATATCTCCTTGAGGAGAGCCCCGAAATCATGTAGATCTAATCAAGAAACCATTGAAAAAATTCTGCAAAAATATTACACAACAAGTTAGGGTTAGGGTAAAAAAAATGCAGAAATATGCCCAAATCTGAAGAGAATCCTAATGGCTACCAGATAGAATACAAATCTACAACAAAATGGCCATGCCCAAATGATAATCGTTATTGATTAAAAGATATAGAAGGTACTAGATCATAGCAACTCGCTCTGATACCATTTTAGAAAAGTAAAGTCAAGCTAAACTAGTTAACCTATGTAAGAAACCAACAACATATCATAAAAGATAAGAACAGGAAAAGAAAAGGACAAGAGAACATCAATATACATGGTTCACCCTAATGGGTTACATCCACGAGAAGGTAGTCTTCTATTATCTCCAGAATGTCTTCTCCAATCTTACAAGAGAGAAAAGCAAAAATACCCCAAATAATATAGATGATGTACACCAATGTCACAATAGTACCACTTCTACATCAAGAATACATGATATGTAGAGACTCACTTGACCCTATTATATACTAAGAGATAAGAAGGAATTACTCTCACATATTGCATGTGGGATAATATAATTCTCCAAAATAACATCTCTTAATACAATACCATGGACAAATACTCCACACAAGTAAATACGACACCATATAACTATGGGTTAAATGTATTACTCTTTTACATAAGATTGTAGACAACCTCCGACATAATACAAAGACATTATTACCTTCCAAGGAATATAATATATTCCAATAGGATTATTTATCAACTGCACTATAGTGAATTGAATTCGCTTATTCACACATTATTTCTAAATCATTCAAGAAGTATTCACAATGCAATAGTTCAATATTTAATCAAGTGTCACAACAATAAAATAAGTCTGCTTAAACTATATTAGAGATATATTATTTCTGTTAAAATCGGTTTCCTATAGATGACAATAACAGTGAAAATGAAATCAAAAGTACATTATCAAGATAAAACATACTAATCCTAAAGCAATTAAAATTTTCAAGAATAAAACTCAAATGAACAGCTTCTCACAAGAATTGAGGGGCCCTCCCAAATTGGTAATATCTGCTGAGAAAATTCAAAAAATTAGAGGCTTAGGAACAAAAATAGCATGTTTGTATTCAATTGAAATCTCAGAATTACAAAGGGATTAAAGCTCTCTTAAATGTATCTTCAATGCCCCAATCCTGATATTACCATGCTCTATGAGATCCTATTTATACATTAAATATCAATGGTGAATGATAAAATTGAATCCCACACTCAGAAAATTGGATTTATCATTTTTAGGAAAAATCCCTCAAATTTGGTAATTTGTGATTTTTGGCGAATTGACCTTAAAGTGCCCCACATATATCTAAAAAAATAAGCATTTTTTCAAAAATTTGTTGGTTTTTTTTAAAAACCTATGTCTTGGAATATTTACATTCACCTACATCTGCATGCAAACCGAGACGAAAGTTGATAGTTTGGAAAATCTGCTACTAAAAATCTGGGTTGGACCAAAATTTTAAAAATTCCTTGGAGTTTCACACGTGTTATATGGGTGAGATCCAATGAGCATAAAACCATGCTAAAGACATATTTTACCAGATCCAAGTGGGGGATTTTCATTTGGCACCTCACAACTATCTCAAACTACTCCAACTACAAGTTTTTGGAAAACTTGTAAACACTGAGAAAACTTGTAATCACTGGGAAAACTTGTAATCATGGAAAATAAAAAGTATAATCAATATTTAATTCATTAAAAATGAAGGAAAACAACCATGAACTAACCATTGAAGTATAGAAGGGCGTAAAATCGAAATGTATGATATATTAGGAAAATGGAGTGATAAAGGAATGGAAAACAGAAGTAATAACAAGAAAATGGATATATACAAGTGATGATGATCGTGACATGATGGTTTTGGAACATATTTCCCATTTATACCTTGGTTAATAATCTTTGCATAAGGTTCCAATTGTTTAGTGTAAGTTGTTCCATGTGAAAATGGTTCTACTTCCTAGTCTAATGTCTTGGATCCTAGTTTGTCCACATTTGACCCACTTACACTAGTGGTTATGGCATAAAATATTGTTTTTCCACTTACCCACTCCTTTCCTTATTCTATGGAGTCAATGTGCCCCTCTATGCTACATTTATGAGGGATTTATTGCATTTCCCTATTTTAAAGAGATTGGATGGACCTTTTTGAGGATTTGGTCAATTTGCTCATTAATGTTCCAAAACCAAGACACTAAACCACCTATAGCACCCCCATGATGGTTCCTTTCACACTTTTTGACTATCATAACAACTCCATGGTCCATGTAGGTTCACTTCACGTCATTATGGCCAGTACTTGGAGTTACACTTGGCACAATGTCATAGATTGGGGGAATTAGTCAAGATAAGCTAGAATTAATGTGAGCTGCTCATATGGTTTGTTGGACCCGTGGTATTTTGTATCTCACTGTATTTTCCTAAGGTATTGCATGTAATAATGCCTATATATTGTACTGGGTTTTTCTCAATAATCAGAGTGGAAAACTTCCAACTAGAGTGATTTTCCTCTAGTGTTCTATCTAATATTTGTTCTCTATTCTTGTTATCACATTGTGCAAATAATTCTAAGTGAGATTGTTTTTGATATCTAGATCTATGTTGAAATGTCACATGACTCAGAAATTTTGTTGTGATCTTGTGCATTCCAAAGTCTTACAAGGTATCAGAGCTAGTCTAATGCAAAACAATTTTCATTGTTGCTTCCATTTATTACCTTTGGTCATTCAGTTTCTCCTTTTCACCATTCTCAAGCGTGTTGTCAAAGTAAGGAATTTCAAAGATTTTTGTTTGCAGTTACATGAAGAAATGGTAGAAAATGTTGGAATATTGAACAATACTAAGAGGGGGGGCGAATCAATATTGATAACTTTTAACAATTAAAACCACTATTAATTTATTCATTAACACACATGATCAACAAGATACAAAGAACACAACTTTTATCGTGTAATTCCAATTGGTAAAACCACCAACACTTTCTATTATTGCAAAATTATATTTACAATGGTTTTTGCAAGCTACCACTTGTTGGAGACAACAATCCCCAAGTTTCTCAACTATAACTAAAGGATGCTACAACACCCTGGTTTTTTCCTACTCCTACAGACAAGGATGTTACAACGCCCTATTTACCATCAACTACTTGAAGGAGGATACGAACCCCTGTTTTATCATATACTACTGAAAGGATGCTACAACACCCTGGTTTAGCCCTGCTCCTACAGACAAGGATTCTACAACACTCTATTTACCAGCAACTACTAGAAGGAGGATATGACCCCCTGGTTTAGCAACTACTACTAAAAAGATGCTTTGAAATCCTATTTACCATCTACAACTGGAAGGATTCTACGACCCCCTTGTTTATCAACTTCTACCGAAAGGATGCTTCAACATATTATTTACCATCTAGCACTAGAAGGAGGCTACAACTCTCTTACAGGCATGTAGCCTGCCTTAGCACCACCTTTCCACACTAATATGTTTTTATCAGACTTCCAAATCTTCTTGTTTCTTCAATTATGTCACTGGTTTCTCATTACTCCTTAGTCTCTATCTTATGTTTCTGCTGCTACATGGATCTGGACTACAGAGACACTTTTCTTCAAAACAAGCTTCTGTTACTAAATACCTTTAATACGCATCTCACCACATCTCTTCAATATTGGAAACTCATGTCTTTCATTTGAACCATCACACAACTTCATCGTGACCTTTCACAATAAATGATGTCTTTTCAAACACATCCCTTAACTAATAATCACTTCTCTGTTTATATAGTCATGCCTCTTTTTATTCATCATAACTCGGTTTAATAGAATTAACCAATTTGTTATTTTCTAATGCCATCGTGTATATTCTTCTTAGATATAAAATCTATAGGAATAATAGACTCTATTTTATATATAATAGTTTTGTTCCTGTAGCTTATTGATATACTTTCTTTATCATTTTTAAATTTGTTCAATTTATCAATCATGACCTTCCGCAATTACCTTTCCATAACAACCTTTTCGCAATAGAAATACTTCAGCAATTTCCTTTCCGCAACAGAAATCCTTCCGCAACGACCTTTCCACATTTACCTTTCCACGAAATGTCTTTCCACAATTAACTTTCTACAACTATCTTTCCACAATATGTGGGAACTCCTTCCTTCTGCAATTGCAGATTGTGGGTTGCAGGCCTGAATTTCAAATTTTTCGAAACAGGCTTCTACATTTACCCTTTCTACAACAATCTTTCTATAATCATCGTTTCCACAATAAACTTTCCCCAATTGTGGATTGTGTATTACAAGTATGCATTTCCCAGGTTTCAAAATATGACTTCCGCAATTATGTGGCCGCAGCGTTCTTTCCGCAGTCGGATTGTGGATGTGCCTTCCAACTTTTTCAAATTGGGCTTCCGCAACTCCTATAAACCATTGATCGCTTCCAGAATCCTTCTCATCTATTGATTAACTATCAAACATGGAACTTCACTTTATCACTCTGGAATTTTATCTTCCGCGCACATTTACTTTGTGGATCCTTTCCCCGTCATCGATCTATATTCTTTCCTTTGATCTGGACCATTTGACTTTGTCTATTTTACTATTTGCTTTGAAATGAGACCATGGTCAGATAGCCATTTCAACAAGCTATATCCTTACAGGATGGATCAGGAATTTTCCTTAACCTATGAATTATGGTGGGAATTTCCTTAGGGCAGTTTTGACTGATATTTTTATACTTAGACAATTTCCAAAGTTTCACAAAATTGGCATGCTTTTCTAGAATGATGTTATATTGCAACAATGACTTCATGATAGCATCATAATAGCATCATGTGTCTTTATAGCCTCATCAAACATGCCACATTATCATGCATGTTGTTAACCCAAAATATCCCTCACTCAGCTCTACATGGCCTACACCACCCAAGGACACCCATGCATGACCCTCATTTAACCCCATTTGACCCCCACACCCTCAAGAAGGCTTTAAAAACATGAAAATGGGCTTAAAAACCCCTAAAAAGAGCCTAAATAGCTCTCCTAGGGGCTAAAGCCCCCAAAAAGGGGCTAAAACCCCTCAAACGAGCCTAAAACCCTAAAAGGAGCTAAAGTTTAAGCGGAAGGGACTAAAAGCCCAAAAAAGGGGGCTAAAGCCCTGACCAGGGGCTTAGAACCCTAAAAACGCTATAAATAGAGGGGTGGGGGTCACCCTCAAAACACTTCTTCCTTGCATACCGTTATGATGCCCGAGTGGATGCCTTGAGACCATTTGTCTCTCAAGCCACCCACACTCCCTCTCATCCATCCTCCCATTGAGCCATAGCTCCCCCATTGCCAAGAGAGAGAGAGGTGCTTCTCCAAGCTAGGGCATGGTGGCCCATTCCACCAAATGAAGGTATAATGCTTTTTTTTGTCTTGTTTATTTAATTTGATCTAACCCATCTTTGCTTGCAGGTTTCCATTATTTGTTTGCAGGTTTTCTAACATGTTCTTGCAGGGTATTGGAGCTAAACCCTAACCTTGTTTAAAGAGGGGTTTCATTTTTCTTTCATTGCATTTCATTTTTTTATTCTATTTGCTTTTATTTTCTGCATTCACCACCAGGAACCTATCCTTCCGTCCTATAGATGGAAGGTAGCAATTCCTGCCTTGTAGCAAGGGAAAAATCCCTGCTACACATGTCATGTTGTCACTTCCTTCGTTATTCCTTTGTTTACTCTTTTACCATTCACTGAGTTTTCCCTACCATCATATCCTTTGTTATCCCTTTTTCTCACACTGAGTTTTCCCTGCCATCATTTCCTTGGTTATTCCTTTGTCATTATTGAACTCCTTTCACATCAATTGCAACCATATTCAACAAATGATCCAGTTCAACTTTCTTCTTCTGTGGCTTCCTATGTTTTCCATGAAGTTGTTTTTCATGAAGATAACATGTGAGTTGTTTCCATAAATACTGTTGAACAGAATATCTTCCATCTATCATCATTGTTCTTACATGATTCTTCCATTGATAATGTGAGTGTGTGAAAGAGTGATCCGTTGGATGTTTTTGAAGAAGGATCAAAGGTATGAGATGTTGCATTCACTCTCCTTGGATCCATGCTTCTTATGTATTCCTATATTATTGTTAGCACTGATTTTCAGAGTTGCACATAAGATGGAGAATCCTTAGACATCACAATGGCACATTTGGGACTCTTTTTCCACGTTGTTGGAGCTGATTACAACCTTCTTTCGAAGTGGATGCTTCAAGAGCCTTATGATTCACTTGGGGTCACTTATTCTCAAGCACTTCAAGTCTCTTTTAGACATGGAACCCTAGTTGGTTCAAAGTTCAATTCTGAAGAGCATCCTTCACTCTCCTATTCGTGCATTTTAGTTGTTCTACATGGTCCCATGATTCATCATGCAGTTGTACACATTTCTGAGTTGGTTGAGCACATTCCACATCTTCCCAAGAAGAATATCCCTCCTAACATTCTCACTTAGTTTGGATTGTGTACATATTTTGGTTTCTCTTTCATGTCCATTTTTTAGGGAGGACTTTCCCCGTGTGGTTTTTCCTCTTTCCTCAATTCATATGGATCAATAATGTAAAGGGTGACCATAAGCCTTGTTGCTTGGGCCCTCAATAATTTATCACAATCATTTTGGATTAATGGAAGCTTTTGGAACATATTTCCATCTAGACATTGGTTAATAATTGTTGCATAAGGTTCCAAGTGTTTAGTGTAAGTTGTTCCATGTGAAAATGGTTCTAGTTTCTAGTCTAGTGTATTGGATCCTAGTTTGTCCACATTTGACCCACTTAGACTAGTGGTTATGCCATAAAAGCTTGTTTATCCACCTACCCACTCCTTTCCTTATTTTATTGATTCAATGTTCCACTCTATGCTACTTTTATGAGGGAGTTATTGCATTTCCCTGTTTTAAGGAGACAAGGTGTGCCTTCTTGAGGATTTGGTCAATTTTCTCAGTAATGGTCCAAAAAAAAGCCACTAAACCACATATATCACCCTCATGATGGTTCCTTTCACACTTGTTGACTAGACTAACCACTTCATGGTCCATCTAGGTTCATTTCACCTCATTATGGTCACTACTTGGATTTACACATGGCACAATGCCATATATTGGGGGAATTAGTCAAGATAATCCAGCATTAATGTGAGCTACTCATATGGTTTGTTGGACCCATAGTATTTTGTAGCCCATGGTATTTCCCCAAGGTATTACATGTAATAATGCCTATATAGTGTATTGGGTTTTTGCTCAATAATCAGAGTGGAAAACTTCCCACTGGAGTGATTTTCCTCTATTGTTCAATCTAATATTTCTTCTCTATTCTTGGTATCTCTTTGTGCAAATAATTCTAAGTGAGATTTTTTTTTCTATCTAGCTCTAGGCTGGAATTTCACATGACTCAAAACTTTTTTTATGGCATTTTCATTCCAAAATATTATAGATGATGACAAGTTGGTGACCCAATAGTTACTATAAGCAATAAGTGTTAGTGGTACCTAAGACAGATGCATAGCATTCGACTTAACTCTCTTGGAGGGTTCCCCTAGTGGGGTGATTGTTGCATGAGGGTTATAACCATAGCTATATATCACACATTCATTGGTTGTACTTGGGCCCTAATAATTCCAGGATAACCTTCAGATGGCACATGTTTAGCTCTTCATTGATTGAAATCAATACTTAACTACCTAGTTTGATTTCTAGGAGAGTGAGTTTGCATGGATGTATCTAGAGATCCTTTTATAGGAGTGTTTTGATAGTAATTTTTTGACCCCCATAGAAGGATTTAAATATTTATTACTTTTTGAATCGGAATATATTTCTGAAATTAATGAGAAAATCAACGAAAGGACCCCTATGCAAGGGGATCCATGTTCTTTTCCATTCATTGGAGACATTGGTGCTCCCTTGATGGCCACCTTGAATCATCCTAAATTTCCCCTAGGGACACTAGTTTGGTTGTTTTCCACTCTAAATGTAATGAATTCTCACTATAATTCTCGAGAAGGCATTGTATGTGAAGGGCATCAAAATCCTTTTCCTTCTTCACTAGTGACATATTGTCCTCCTCCTTCTACCTCATGTGGTGAAAGTATATGTACTAGTAACCAATGGTATAAAAGGAATAGAAACAGGAAGAATAAGAACAAAATGTGAATACAAAGGAAAAATGCCACCATGCATTGTCAGTCATGCTTAGGGGTAATTCCTTAGACAATGCAAGTCATGCTAAGGTAATTTCACTAGTCATTGTAAGTCATATTGGAGACAATAAATCATACATTACATATCATGTTGGGGGAAAGCATCCATCCACTACGAATCATGTTGGATGTATTGACACTATTGAGAAACCTAGAGGAAAAATATATAATCCTTGTAAGATTTGCAAGGTATATCAACTTACTAACATCTTCCCTACCATTCTAAAGGTACAAAGAGTTTTCTCTCTGTCCAATAATTTTTTGCTTCTGAACAACCTATAGTTTCCTAAACAAATTTAGGAGTTATGTGTCAGTCTCATAACAAACTTGTAACTAGAAATGGTTTAATAATTTCATTGCAATCACATTGAAGTTTTGAAAGGAACCTTGTGGTAACTCAATGTACCATTTTTTTTCTACCCCTATTAAGTTCCTTTATAAGAGACGCAATCTAATGGAATCATCCATCAAGGAGTTTATAAAACACCAAAGATGGAATTTCATCACATGGTTTGTCGAATATTATTTATGCTTCCCTTAAAAACTAGGTATGCCTAAAGAAAGTTTGGTAGGGATACGGGGCCATCTAGGATCATGTAACACTTAGTCATTAGTTAGCTTCGTCATATTTGGAAAGTTCAAAGTAGCCAACAAGAGTAGATTTGTATGTTCCATATATCCAAACCTTAGGAGCATTTGTTGCCCATTGGTTTGCACTAACAAAATATTGGCCCAATGTATAAGGATTCCCTGGAATTGTGAAAGGTTGACTATTATGTCCAAAGTTTTGGTTTTGACCGAACTGAGTTAGTATAAATGGTGTCATGTTTCCTCTAAGTATGCACCCCATGAATAGTTGAATACGTTGAGAGGTATCAAAAATTGACAAATTGAGCATGTGCATCCCTCCAACTGATCTAGATGGACTTATGTGGCCACCCACCTATTCCACTGGCTCAAAATAATTTCCCATGTTGTCAATTTTCTAGTAATTTTCTATTGTTTTTTGGGTCCCGGACTTCTGGGGCCATTTTGAGGCCTTAAATGATGTTTATTCGGGCCCATAATGGCATAGAAGATAATTATACACTATGTCTGGGATCAATCCACTATTGTACTCCTTAGGCATATCATTCCAACGAAATATCGAGCACCCTAAACAAAGATCGTATGCAAAATTTATGACCCGAGGAAGTTGATTGTTCAACTAACCATCTTGGGGTCACAAAATTTATGACAGATCATCTTCTAGGGTTAGTATTTGGATTTTAGAATTATTTCCCTCATACTTATAATAAATAGACCATTTTGGACTTCTTTTGTATTTATATTGTCACAAATGAACATATCTCCCACATATCTTCTCAAAGATATACCACCATTCTAGCTACTTTTATTTTACAGTATGTTCTATTTCATTCATTTTTAATAGAATCTGAGTTTATTGTATCACATTGTTTGTTGAAATATATCTATGTGTGTGAACATTCATATTCTCTTTTCATTATATTCTCACATACATCTGAATCAGTGGTATCATATCCTTTTTCTCTTGTGTTTTCTCAGTGCATGTCCTCGACTAGATCTGAATATCCAGAGTTTGGTATCGAACTAGTTGAGGTTGGGGAAATCCAATATCATGGGCCCAAGAAGCCTCACATGGTGGAAGAAGAAAAGAGAGATGGCGGAGTAGGAGATCCTATTAATTTGTTTCTTGAGGAATCCCTTGCGTGACAGAAGAACGAGATGATGGATAAGTTCTCCCATATCCATCGACAAGGTGACAGATGCACCCTCAATGAGAAGCCATTTTGGAGTCTTAAAAATTATGTCCAAAATTTTGTGGCACAATGTTTGGTTTTCATATATAACAAACAAGAGACATTCAAAATGGTGTGACTCGCTTCAAGGTAGAAGTTAACTGACATACCCTTATTTGAAGGATATATATATGCTTTGGAGAAATGGTTAAGTCTGTTAGAAAGTAACTTCTCTGTTAAAAAAAATCAATAGTGATTACCTACCAAGGTCATATGAAAGAGACTCATGTTGGCACTCAGAGTGGGTTTCCTAAATTATAGGGACTAGTCCCTTGGGCACCTAAACTTATGCAATCAGGTGCAGTAAGTGGAAGATGTCCCCTAGGTGTGTCCCCCATGTACTAATGGAGTGATGTAGACCTCCAAAGCTAGGAAAATAAACAATTAGACTATGTGGTCAAAAGGAGGATTTAATAATAATCCCAACACCCCCCTTAATCCTGACTTTGGACAACTTAGACCCTCACAACTAAGACCAAAGTTCACCCATAAAATCTAAATGTAAAGGAACTGCTTAACAAATTGAATTAAACGGGGAAAACCTCATTGGAAAAAAACCCCTCAAAATAAGCAGGAAAAACCAGGATCAAGATTTTATATGAAAAAACTTGTGAAAAAGGTTTCTACAATACTGCTCCACAAAGGTGCAGTTTGCAGAGTGATGGTCCTTATGGGAACTAGTATCTTGAACTGTGCATGTGAACCTCTCCAAAACTAAATGATTATGTCTGGAGGAATCTTCTTCTTTGGAAGAACAGAATCTGATCAACTGAATCAGGAACATAAATAGTTGCATAATAGATTATGGGACCATCTAAAGCAACAAAGGTACAGTGGTGAGGGAGAAAAATTTCTTGAAAATTTGAACCATGTGAGCTAAAACCAAGCAACTAAGATGTTTCATCTTTGAATAGTAAACCATGTGAGGTAAAACCATCTCCAGGTGTGAGGAGAAAGTGTCCAAGTGAATGCAAGAGGTATCCATATTTACTGTGAGGAGATGAACATGTGATCATGTGAGGAGAATACATGAGACCAAGGAGAGCGAATATGTGAGCTCTATAATCTGATCTAGCTTTCAAACTATCCATAAAATAACAATATTTCATATCATCAAATTTATTAGAAGAAACTGACATCAAACCCCCAACAACAAGTTTGAAAGAGACTTGAGATGCTTGATTTTTCACACCAAAATTGATGAGAACAGTCACAAGAATGACTGAAAGGTCTTGAAACATGTAATTCGAACCAAATAAGGTGATATCATATCCAAAAATGAGGAACAAAGGTTCCAAGTGCACCATTGAGATGGAAGATGCACTATTTTCTCCTTCTTCAATAAAACTTTGAGAATTGGTGCAAGCAATCAAGTAGGAATTTGTTGGAAGCACTAGATCAATGAGGGTGAATGGATCACTCCTAAAATCTGATATTTATTACAAAACATCCAAAGTATCACTTTTTTGCACGCTAGTAGCATGATTGAAGAGAGAGGAATCAAATTCCTCTTCAAATCCTTGAGCTTTCACTGGAAAAATTTGCAAAGAATTTAGAATAGAAGAATCACTGGAGAAGGAGAGTTTTATTCAACAATTGAGTTTCAAATCTCTTCTTCTAGATCAGTTGTATGAGAATATGATATATCAGATATCTCATAAACTTCTGGAGAAACAGGAGAAGGAATCACTACAAGGATTCTTTCAACAATTCGAATTGTTTGAGTTGAAGTGTATGCTTCTTCTTCATATTGAACAACTTTATCAGAGAGAATTGATGGCGAGACATTTGAAGGAAGAACACTTGAGGAGGTGTTGGATTTGCTCCAGCTATCATCCACTTCTTTTTGCACACCAAAAGATCTATCTAGATTTCTCCAGATCTCAAATGGATACTCAATATATTCCATGAGATAATGCATATTAGGGGTCATTACCATACACATTCTTAGATATGATATTTCACCGTCATCTAGCCAATCATTTTCATAAGATTCTTTACCAACTCCAAAAGATACATCAAGGAGATCATGGCTCTCAAGATATGCAACCATCTTAAATTTTTGCTCAGCATAATTGAATGGTGATAGAAGGGGAACTAATCTCAAATCCATTTTGAAGTTGTACAATAGAGGTTTATGCTATTTTCTTCTTCAAATTCACGAACAATTGTGAATCCAAGAAACTATACATGTAAATCAAATCATGTATGTATGTTAACTCAAAAATGTGATTGACATGATGTTGCCAATTCAATCACAACTTATTCTACAGTCAACGTAATCAAATTTCATTGAAGTCTCATTTGAGATATCGAAGAAATATTTCAAATAATATAAGGAAATTGACCTATACCATATTGTGGAGTGATAAATATCAAGCTGAAATAGTGGGTACGGATGGACGTGAGTTGTTGCAAATCTCTTATATTCAACTGAACATATCTCTTAAACCAAAGACTCAAATTGAATTCCATGAAAAACCTATTTCAGATCATAGAAATACCTTTAAAAAAAGATATGGTAGGTCCTCTAAGATGATCTATATAGGTCGTGGTACCACTTTAAAGTTGGCTGCAATTTTCAAATTTTGTTATTGAAATTGTACCTACAAAACAAACTCTAATTTGAATTAATTTATCTTAAATTCTCTTCACTTCGACATGTGCACTTTCTATGACTACATCACACTTGTATAGACTTCTATGGACGGAATCCAAAGGGAGAAATGCAATAATTCCAGGAATTATGTGGAAACTTGATGGCTTATGGTGCATTAATGGAAGTTTTCGAGGTTCTAGGCAAGCATGGATACCCTCTTTGATACCATGTTAAATTCTATGAAGCATAGGATAATTATCCTGCATGAATTCAAATAAGAAGAGAATGTTACAGAAGAGAGAGAAGAATTTATCATAAAGTGTTCAATTAATCAAGACAAAATTGCACACACATGGAGACAAAATTGGAATAATATGATTATATTGATTTATCAGTAATTAATATGTAATACAATGGTTATAGATATAGGATAATTCAAATGCCTAATATAGGATTCAAATCTACGTACTCAGACTGACTCCATAGCTAACTCAATGTGGGAAAATCACTATTGGAGCTCACTAATGCAACTCTGGATAACTAACTTAGTCTACAATTAGTTAACTAATGAGGGTAGGTGGAAAAAGGCACCCATACTCCCTTAAATCATGCAAACTTTTGTTAGGATAACTGATTGTGATCTAATTGATAGTAACTGGAGCATAACTCATTACCTACCAAGGTCAACTGAACAAGATTGTTGGTGGCACTTGTACTGGGTTCCTAAATTATAGGGATTGGTCCCTAGGGAACCTAAACTTATGCAATCATGTGCATTAAGTGGCATGTTTCCCCTAGGTGTGTCCCCCATGTACTAATGGAGTGATGTAGACCTCTTAAGCTAGGAAAATAGACAATTAGACTATGTGGTCAAAGGGAGGATTAATAATAATACCAACACAAGAAAGGCTCCCATGGAAATTGTTGTTTCAGAGGCTTCCATTTGCACATCCATGGATGCTTGCTTCCAAACAATTGGGTGCACAGGGGGGCCACTAACAAGGTCATATTCTCTTGCTCTTTTAACACCTTTCCTCGCCATTGTTTTTTGTCTTTTGTTGAAGAAGTAATCTCCCAAGGAGAGTATTGCTTCTCCTCCAAAATGTGTTGTGTATTCATAGGAAACATCAAAAGGATAACAAATGATCAAATGGGAATAGGTTGAGTAGAGACAATTGACAATACTTGAAGAGAAACATCGAGAATTTGAGGATTAGTATAAGCAAGAGAAAAAGCAGGAGTAAATGGACTTTTTGGTTGAGAATGAGATGTTTGAGCAGAAGGGATTGTATTTTGTAATGGGGAAGTAAAATCAATGGTAGCTTTATTCAAAGAATTAGTAGCAACTTCCATAGGTTCAAGATGTTGTAAGGTAGAAGGATTTTGTGGAATATCGGGGAAATTCTGAATTTGAGATTGAACTAGTTCAGAAAGATTAGATGAAGACTGATTTTGGGAAAATGGATAAGTAGGAGGATAATTTACAGGATTTTGAGAAGGTTCGTTATAAAGGGATTCAAATATTTGATCGTTAACCTAGGGAAAACTATACTGAGAATCAATAGGAAAAATATCTAAAGGGGTGCTTGAAGTAGATGGAATTAAATACTTCGGATTTTCTTGAATAAATTGAGTGGATTGAAAAAACTCTTCAAGCATTTCCAACTCTAGGTCATTAGAGGAAGAACCAATAACAACTGGAGGATTGTAATCTTTGGATAACTTAGCTTTAAGAGACTCTACATGCTACCTGAGATTGGATAAGGTCTCGGTATGTGTCAAATGTTTATTGGTACTTTGTTGTGATTGTTCTAGCAATTGTTGTACAGGAACCTTAGAATTTGTTGAACTTAAAATTAGAGCTTTGTTTTTTATTTCCATATCTGCTTTATTTTCATGTCCTCAACTACCAAAGCTCTATATAATTCTTCCATAACCATTACTTTTTTTACTTTATGTGCCTCATGGAACAAAACTCTTTCTCCTAAATCAGTTAGTTTACTCAGAACTTCTTCAAAACTTAACACCCCTTGATAAATTGAATCATCATGCTTTGTTTGATGGATATAATAAGTCTTAATCTGAGCTGTAGAAAAGTGATTTTCCACAAAATGTTGAGGATCATGCATTCTCTTCATTCCCATCCCCAATTTCAATTCCTGCAACTTGGAATCCACCAAATGTGCATGAGGGGCATTTGAATGACAAAGTGACCTATGTATAGTGGAAACTTAGGCCATATATTCCTTTTCAAAGTTGTACACCTATCATGAATTCCATCTGCAACATTTTTATATGTTATTTTATCAACGACCAATATGTCAGAGACTAACCTGGGGAGTAAATAAAGTGAATTGTGTCCCCATATTCTAAGGTAAGTGAAAAATTCTCCACAATATTGGTCGCCCATGATAGCTATTAACTATGTTTCCTCTTCTGAAATTCTTTGGGCCATTTGTATTGAAGATAATGATGTATGTAGTGCTAAATAATTCCTCGCATATATCATATAAGTGAGGATTATAGTTGTCCTCCCAAAACATGCCACGGTAAATATGAATTATGGGTTCTTATACCGTCCAATTCCAATTCATAAGAGGGAATGTTCGAATGTTTTTCTTTGTCAATGTTATATCCATTCTATTAGTTATGCATTGGATGTATGGTAAAAACACTTTATGTTATTCGCTTTTAATCTTATTTTCCAATCGTATATATGTTGGTTGTCTTATTTCAACTGTGGTAAAGAGTTTATCAATTTCATTATCTGAGTAGTCATTTATTCGGAATGCCTTGTGAAGATTCTCTTTTTCTTGTAGAATGTGCTCATTATCAAAGATCTGTATGGCCCTGACAATGAGAGTGTTGGGAACTCCTCTTTTTTGGCATGGGTGATGGTGGGAGTTCGCGTGAAGGTATTGATCTATGTGTTTTCTTTCTGTAAAATCCATGTGCAATGGTGTCACCCTCCTTTCTACTTAACATTACATCTAGAAAAGGTAGAGTGAGATTTATTTATTTCTCCATTGGGAACTTAATGTGATTGGATTGGTTGTTCAAGTGCTTGAAAAATATTTCCATCTCTTATTTTCCATATTGTCATTTCACATTGATATCGTCCACGAATATAACCCACCAAGAAGGTTGCTTATGTGTATAGCCAATGTTTTTTTGTTCAAATTCCTCCATGAAGAGATTGGCCACAATAATTAATAAGGTATAACCCATGACAAACCCTCTTGTTTTCTCATATAATTGCCCTTAGAAGCTTAAAACAGTTTAGCAGAGGCTTAGTTCCACCAGCTTGGTTGTTTCCAGATCCATTAGGATTTTTATCACTTCCACTGCTTCATTTATGGTAATCATGATAAAAAGTGTTAAAGAAATGTAACTGTGAAATATATCCTATTTTGTATTATTATTATTATTATTTCTCCTTCTGGAGATGTTGTTCCTTTGATTAGGGATGTCATTGATGTATTTAGTCATGTAAAGTATTGAGGAAAAACCTTCATTGTAAGTCGGGTCAATAGTACCCACAAAAGTATTATTAAAATATATTTGGAGTATCCCAAGTTAATTCAGCCCTTATTGCAAGGATAATTCATCCATGTTGGGTTCTTAGGCCTCTCCACTAATCAGTATAAATAGGGGAGATGCCTCCCTCATTTGGACAAACTTAGAAATTAAGCAAGTTCGCTAGAGAGAGAAGGAGCAGTTCATATGGAGGAGAGGAAGCAGTGTAGTCTTGTACTTGGTGTCTTACAAGTATTATTATTGGGGTATTACACTGTACTTGGTTGAAGTCTATATCAAGGAATTATTGTTGAGTTTTCTCCCCCATTAGGGTTTCCTAGGATAAATCTCTATTTTCTTTTGTGTTGTTGTGATTGTCTTTCTTTCAGTGATTATTTTGTATATGGTTATGATGTTATGATGTTATGATGCTAAATGTTTTAAGATATTATAGAACCATTAAAATCTTAAAATGGTATCAAAGGAACCCTGAAATAAGTCTTTGTGTAGTTGAAATACTACAACTAATGGAGATTAGGGTTTCATACTTGAAAACCCTAGAAGGAAAAATCTAGTCATCTTAGAATTTTTGCTATAACTCAAGTTTGGTAAATGATAGGGAGATTAAACTTATACAAGACAAAGGTGAAATCCTTCTATACATTTTCTGTGAGTTTCAGCCTTAATATTTCTATAATTTAGGAGATATGATTCCTCCAAGTCATGGTTTCAGACTCTTCTAGAATCCAGTCATAAATAGGTGACCTAGGGAGAATTGTTATATCTCAGGATAGGAAGGTCCAAATCAAATTTCGCAAGATGTTTTAGATAATGCATTGGCTATAGTTCATATGGCGCTAGTTTTAGACACCCAATTTGAAATAGTGACACATGGCAATCTGTGCAAGTTCTCTATACTGAATTAGTCCTCAAACATGTCACCTTGGGAAACTTAACATAAGTTCCACTTGGTGAATCCAATACTGCTATAACCTATGGGGATGGAAAGAATACAAATCAATATATCTCAATACATAGTTTTATACCTTTAGGAGTAGTAATTTTGGATATATAGCATAATCAATATCAGACAATTCGGTAGAATAAATTGGTGAAACTAGAGCTTCCTGTTCTGGGCACTTCCATCCACCGATTAGTTGAAAAAAGAGGACCATCCAAATTTCCCTAGGAGGGAATATATTTATATGGAGAGAGTTTCTAATTATGTTTTTTTTCAATTTTTCACTACAGGACGTTGTGGGAAGAAAACTAGAGAATCAGATATTTTACAGTTCGGTCCATAGTTCTAGGAAAATGAGTATGTTACTCAGCTTGTATTGAGGAGGCACACATTTCTATGCAATATATGAAAGTTGGATAAGTTGAAAAATCGAGGTTCTCTGTCAAACCCTAAGTCCACCAAAATTTGTCTTCCAGAAAAACATTGAAGCAAGAATCTAATTGAAGCAATCTCATTGGTAAGTTCTATTCTCTCTAATTCCATTTAAAGATCTCACTTTATCATGATGACAAACAGTACCAATATTGAGGAAAAGCTTCAAGGAGCCAATAAATTGTGAGCATGGAAGTATAGAGTACTTCCCATACTTGAAGAAGCATGACTTGGAGAACTATGTCAAAGAAGAAGTTACAGATCCAAAGGGAGATTATTACAAATTAAAGCACAAGAAGGATCTATTCAAAGCCAAGAGGAGTATTTCCATCTCCATTGGATCTCACATATATCATCCTTGAAGACTCCCAAGTATAGGTTCGATGCAATTACTAGCTTGTACAAAGGAAATATCATCAACATGAACATGACCTTGAGGACTCAAATCAAGGGTATGAAGATGCAAATACTAGAAAGCATTCAATCTCACTTCACAAGGGTCTCCCAAATCAAGTAGTAACTAGAAGCTATTGGAGACCATGTCAAAGAAGCGAAAGTGAAGTTGAGAAGCTTGAATGGTCTCCCAATATCATGGTAATATTTCATTCAAGGATTTTTTTCTAGAAAGAAGCTCACTTATGGGAGGAATGCACACACGAATAAGCTCAATAAGAAAAGTTGGGAGAAGTTAACAATTGATCCGACCACACTAAGGTGCATGACGGGGAAAAAATTTCTATTGTAATAATCGAGTGTTGTTATGGCAGAAGCATATTAATAATAAGCAAAGCAAGAAATAAACTACAAACATAACATAAACACACACACCTACAATATGCAAGATTTCGAACTAATCTTTATTACTAAATTATTGTTGTATATTACAATAATGTACATGCTTAAATAGAGTGTTGAGAATGCTTGGGTTGTCTTCCTGTTACGTTCAGTTAAAAGAGAAGTTGTAACAGTTCAAAATGCCAACCGTTATAGATGACTCGAAGACATAAAGACATGTTTTCACATTTCGTCGATCGTCCGTGTTGATTATGCATGTCAAGGTGTTGAATATCTCGAAGTTGATATTGAACCTATTAAGGTGCGGAACTTGTTGAAGTCGATGTTGAACCTATCGAGGTCGATGTTGACATCTGTCATCTCCGACAAACAATTCCAATTGTTGGGTGGATCATACCCCCTTCCTTAAGAAACAATGGTCCCCATTGTTTTCTCGTACAAATGAGGAAACTTATTGGTTAGTTCTATAGTAGAGTACCATTTTCATTGTACTGGGATTTGTTTGAATTTAGCCACCATAAATAAGGAAATTGCGTTCGTCCTTGTATAGCGTATTCATCGCCCCACAATGGTGTCACAAGGAAGAGGATCCTAAACATCTGGATAGATGTATTCGGGTGTTGTTGTCTGCAAGTCATTTTGTTCCAACAATTGTGTGTGGTTTGGTCGAAGTAGATCCACATTATATAGACCCAGACATGCAAGAATGTCGAGCTAAAAGGTGTTTTCTCCAATCTACATAAGAATAATGTATAGACCATATTGCAAAGGCTTCAACTTCCTATATGGACCAGTGAAGTGTTCCTTCTTGAGATGCAACTAGACCTGATCCTCAATTTGAAATGACTGAGGGGTACGATGCTTATCATGTCAATCCTTATCTTTCACATTAGCTCATTGCAAAATTTCATGTGCTTGTTTCTAGATGTTACAGAGTTGATCTCGAAACTTCAATTCTTTTTCAACTTCTTGTCATTCAGGGTTGTTGTCATTCGATTGTATCAATGAACTAATCAACTCAATGATATCTTAGGGTTGAAATCCATAACATATCTCAAATGGACTCTTATCTGTAGAGATGTGCTGAGTGCAATTGTAACTATGCTGTATATATTGGAGACGGTCATCCCATATTTGACAATTCTTGTGGTTGTACATGCGGAATAGTTGTACTACCAAGCGATTCACAACTTCTGTTTGTCCATGTGTTTGTGGATGGAGGGTTGTTGATAAGGAGAGTCTTGTATCGAGCTGTTTCCAAAGATTCTTCCCAAATATGTTGAAAAATATGGAATGTCTATTGAAAATGATGGTTGTTGGTAATACATAATGTTTCCATACATGTTCGAAGAATATTTCAGCAGTCTGTTGCGATGTCGTAGTCTTCTTGCATGGAAAGAGAATGGACATCTTGGAAAATATGTGGAATAATACTAAGATCGCATCATGCTAATGTTTGATAGTAGGATATCCCATAAAGTAGTCCATAGACTTAGATTCCCATGGTCAACTAGGAACCGGAAAGGGAATTTGCAATCTTTATCGTCGATTCGGTGGTTTCCTAATGGCACAAACCACGCATGATCGAATGTACCTTTTGACATCAGACTTAAGTGAATGCCAATAGAAATACTTTTGGAGGATGGAAAGAGTCTTCACTACTCCAAAGTGTCCTGCAATCTTGTTGTAGTGTGCATCCCAAATGAGCTTATGTCAGTGCTCACCTGTCGGTACACAAAGTTGTCCAAGATTGTATAGCAAGGTATATTTCAGGAAATAGTCGGTAGTGGACGATGGGTCGGTTTGAAGCTATTGATAAATTGCATAAAATTCGCAGTCTACCGAATACAATTGAGGCCACATAGTGGTGTAATATCCTTGCATACTCATCACTATAAAAAGGGGATTAATGGGTTGTCAACTCAGACAATCGAATGTGGCATTGGCTTTACCTTTCTGATACTTAATTAACAACTAGAATTATTGTTGGTAATTAATCCACTTGATTTTTCAAGTTGTTTGTAACTTCGACTAGGACGGGGAGAACTATATCAGGATTAGGTATTCAGCAAACTACTATCCACAAGGCAATGGCCTTGCTGAATCAACAAACAAAAATTTGTTGAAAATTCTGAAAAGATCTATAGCTGAACATCACAGGAACTAGCATGTTGTCCTGCATCAAGCTCTGTGGGCTGATAGGGTCACTCCAAAATCATCTGTTGGTAATTCTCCCTTCTTTTTGGTATATGGAGTAGATATTATTCTTCCTCCAAACCTGTTTTTACCTTCCTTACAGCTTGCACGAGCTGTAAAAGAGACTGAATTTTTAGCCATAGAAGAAAGAATCAATCTGATGTTAAAGTTGGAAGAAGAAAGAGAAAATGCCAAGAAACATTTTTCGAAACACCAGCAAATTGTTAAGTCATGGTTCGATCGTGGCTCATCCTCGAATCAAGAATTACAAGTAGATGATATGGTTTTGAGATGGGACAAAGCACATGAGGATAAAGGGGAACATACCAAATTTCAACGTCTTTGGTTAGGCCCGTATGTCACAGCAAAAAAGCTTGGTCCTAATACCTTTCGTTTAAAGAATTTACAAGGACGGATCGATACCCTTCTGGTAAATGGGCATGCCCTTAAAAGGTACTTTCAATAATTGCACATCATCGAGTCATTTCCATTGTATATTCTCACCTGTGTAGATTTATCTACATAAGATTTGATTTTATGTTGATTTCTGGCTAGAATTTTCGATCTTACACTCACCAATTATTTTCATTACTATCACCATCATAATGCCTTATTCGCAATTCTAGATGATAGATCATGAAAATAATTCAACCCTTTAGATCATTTACTATACATAAGTTTATGTTTTGCCTCTGTGAATATTTTTTTTCTCCAACTCATCTCCTATATTCAACCACAAGACTCAACATGAAGCATTATGCTTGGACTTTAAAAAGAACCTTAGAATATAAAAAAAATGACTGAAATGCATACCAGATTGTAGTTACTGATGATAATAGGGAGTATCGGATCTCTAATAAGTGATCTATTTCCAGGCTTGTGGTAGTTTTATCCTCCACAATTTTGCTATCAGCAGTCCTTGATTGTTGTCTTTGAGTGTCTTCTTACATATCAAGTACTTTGGGGAATTTATTTACTGATTTCAATAGATGTCTGCTAAGCTCGAAAACTTGTTGAAGATATCTGGTTATCTCTAGGCACTCTTGAGAATTCTGTGGTTTCCTTCCCCTCATTTTCGTGAATACATCTGGTCATTCGACTAGGGAAATACTCTTGAAATTATATGAACATGAAAAGAATTATCAGAAAACAGGAGGTCTCATCACGAGCCAGTCTGTTTATGATCATAAATTCTATTGGAATGATTTTGTCAAAATTTGGTTACCAAGCCAATGATAGCGACTCTTAGTCTAATAACTGAGAGACAGGAAGTCTCATCACGAGCTGGCCTGATCATTTTCTGGTAGGATTGGTGAATAATGCTATCTATTTGGTCACCAAGCTAAGATAGTGTTTCTGATTAATTCTTTTCGTGTTTGTCTCTGTGTATATGATTTGTATATATACTAACAAGGTTTTGTAATTAAAAAAAAAGGAGTATTGTCTGATATTTTGCTTTAATGAGGGGGAAAACCAACTGATGTTCTTAAGAAGCCATATCTATACGGGTATTGGTTAACATGTTTTTGACCTTATGGATCTACATTGGAATTAAGTCATCTTGCTCTTGCCTGAGTCTGATTAGGATCAAGAACACTCAGATGACAGTCATAGGGTTGTTACATAAATATGTTGAGGTCCAGTCACATGTTCAGACTATTTTGAGTTTGAATCACACAGGTAGAGATTTGATATTTTATGGCATCATTTGTGATTATCTGAAGTGTGAATGTTGTTTTTTACAGAGATAACTGGTTCAATCCCAGCATGTCACCAATTGTTGGCAAGCAACACCCTTCCGAGCATTTTTTTTTCAACACAAGTAATTTGAATATTGATAATTTTCAAACAATATTTGTTATTTTTTTTCTGGATCAAAACTCATCATGGATATCTTAGGAGTGCCCTAAGAATATTTGATTCTTAAGGCACTCCTCATAGAAGCTTACTTGGCTAATCGATTCAGTGAGATTAACATCAGTTATGGCAAAATTTGACTATTATGATCTTAATTCTTCATTTCTGTCGATCACCTGGAGGACTATAATTACAGAAGATTAGTAGCTCCTATTTTTCCATTCATCACTCATGTATGATTAAAATCAAATGAATTTATAACTTATTAGTTCAAACTAGTTATTACATGGTGTGATAACTGTTACTGTTTGGTTCATATAGGAAATCTAGTGAAGCTTCATCACTTCTGAATTATTTATCTTATCTTAGTTGTCATAAGTTTTAAAGTGGATTTAATATGATCTTCATGAACCCTACTATACTATACACTTATCCCTCTTTTCAAATTTGTATTTCCGAAATAAGTTAGTATCAAAGCTTTTCATGAAGGTTTAAAGTCACTTTTTGAGTTTTGACATTGGTGGTTATATTATAATTTTTATTTCTTGATCATATTTTTCTTTATAAGAACCTTGGTCCTAAGGTATTGATTATATACTAAGGTGATCACATTATTATGATTGTATTCGATCAATGAAGGATTGGGGTTTTGGAAAGCATTTAGTCATGTGTTAAAAAATGATGAGTTAACCTACATCATCACCACGTTATGAAATCACAATTAATGCTGAAGTAATGGTGGAGCTAGGGTTTTGGTAGTTGTGTCGCTTGACGGTTTCCATCTGTCAATCTTTAATCATGCAAACATCACTCGTAATAACTTGCCTGCTTGACTCTCCTACGGCTCATTATGTTTTGGTAAGTTATTTTCGAAACCTCTTTTCTCTACCAATTCACGTTATGATGAACTTACAGGGATATTTTCAGGGTTTTGATAGAATAGGGTATTTCAAAGTATTACAGGTAATGCCTAGATTGTTGATAAATCGACTGCATCTTTTAATCTATTTTTCAAAAACCATAGAAGTTTGTTTATCTGCTGACATGGCTCCAATGTATAGGTTCGAGCTTATTGGTGATGAGTATCTGTATGCTGCTTCCAAGTGTTGAGAGGTAGTGTCGAGGTTTGGATGGTTGGAGTTCTTACGAAAGTTTTCTAGCTTCAATATGGCAGTATCTAAGGCATTCGTGGAGTCATTCAATGGGGTTCGTGCACTTGTGGGAGACGTTGAAATTAGACTGTCTAAGAAATTCATTTCTCGAGCCATTGGGTTGCCACAAACCAGCGAGAAGTGGTATAAAGGAAAGCATATTAAGAATGACCATTGGAAAGGGTTTCTTACCCCTGCTCATTGACAAACCAAGTTCAAATCCAGCTTCCCCTCCAGATTGTTAATGAAGAAATGGCGGGATCTTTTGGAGCTAATTATTAGGTATGTAACTTGCGAAGGTAGGCTGTCTCAGATGCAATTTTATCACCTTCGGTTGTTGATGATATTCAAAGGGTACCCTGTCAATATACCCTTTTTCTTCTTGAACAGTTTGCACAAAATGGCATCCACCTATCAGTCTAATGTTGGGGAAGTTATTCCATCATGGGTTAATTAAAATCCTTGTGTCCTGTCAACTAGAAGAACTAGGTCAAACCTGGGATTCCTTCCTTGTGCGAAATGGGTTTGGTGTTAACGAGGAATGGCCCAAATAGAGGCCTAGGGTTAGACGTAGGCATATAAACAATGAGGAAGTTGAGCCTGAAATTGAGGACTCTGGTTCTCAGGATGATTTGGGTGATGAAAGGTTTCAACCTGACCAAACCCTAAGTCTTGATGATGTAAACGTTGAGGTTGAAACTAGTGCTAAAACTCCTGCTAATAATTCTTGAGGTCGAGTAAAGAAACCCCCAATTCCCATAACTTGTCAAAACAAGAATCCTCTGCATTCACAGGTTGAGATGAAGTAAACAAAGGCTGAATATCAGACTAGCCGTGCTATGAGAAATCGGCCTATACGCAAAACCACACGCATCATGATAGCCGCTTTGCTTGCCAGGAGATTGGGGATATCTCGGTTGTTGAGGTAAGTGACTCTTCAGAAGATCGACCAAATCCAACTCCCATAGGCCCATGATGTTCTAGATCTTAAATACGTGTCTGTCTCTACAAATGAGGTTGTTGATAGTCAGCAAGTGAACCACGAGGGTGACCAAGAAATTGATAGAAAACCTTACCTAGCTGAAGAAGCCCGAATAAACATGAACAGAGAGTCGAAGGATAAAACTGATCCAAATCCTCATGCCCGACTGATTTCCTCCCTGCAAACAGATTTAAAGGAAGCACAGGTTATACAAACAATTGCCCTAGAGGAAATTACAGCTTTAAAAGTTGAATTGATCACCTGGATTGAGAAATGGGATGTGCTAAGAGGAAATAAGTTGAAGTGCAAAGAACTAATTAAAAGGATTTTGTTAAAGAATCAAAGGTTGAAAAGACAGAACATGATTAATAGGACCAGAGCTGTCAGGTTCAGAGCTAAACTGAATGAAGCTAGGAGAAGTGTACCTAATCGATTCTCATTCGAATCGACCTTAAAAACTTGATATTTTGTTTCTCCAGTGACTTCTAAATTTTGTCTTTTGTATTATACATTATGCCTACAGATGATTTTGAATAGACCGTTACAGGTTAGTGATGTTTTGGTTTTATCAGTTTTGGTTTTTAATTCATGGTCTAAATTATTAAATTGAAATATCTACAAAATTAAAATTCTGCAGATATCTCGCTCATGCTTATATGATCATCATTAAATCCTACTAAACAGATTTATGTTAAACATTTACAGGTATCAATGAAGCTGTTGGGATAAAGTTGGATGCTAGCCTACATTCGTGTCTTTTTTACTATGCGTGGCTACTCAATGAAGAATGTTTCGGGATTTACAACTGATTGATGCTTGGTGATTGCCTCATTCATGTTTCTAAGCCTCTATTAGCCTGGATTATCCAATATGGTGTTATCACGATCTGGAGAGTATAACGCTGGATTTTCTCCAGTAAGTTAACCTCTTGGCGTATTTTTCTCTCCAGATGGTTTCGTAACAGCATGCCTATGATTCTGGTCATGGTTGAACCATATTTGGATAAGATTCAGATATTTCCTTAGGAATAGGATTTTTAGTTAATCAGTTGTAATTTTCAGTTTCCTTTATAAGCAACTTCTAAACTGAAGCAAAGGGTTGGAATCCTGGAACTTGTGAAGAACAAATACATTACAGTACTTAATATTATTCTGTATGCTTGTGTTCCTTTAGAACTATTTCTGAGGACTACTATATTTTACAGAGATTCTGAAGACATTAGCTAAGTCTGTCAGTTATATCATGTTGTCTTAATGTTGTTTTTCCTGTGTTAAATTTTCTTTTCATATGTATGTATCGTTATATTATATGTGAAAGCACTTTTGTTAATGGATTCTAAACAAAGTACATAGTGTTGAAGTGTGGATGATTAGTTGTCATATGGGAAAGTAAATGAGCTTCTTCATGATTCTTTTCTTCAGTTGATAATGAGATTGTTTTATATGAAGTACTAATTGTGTGAGTTGACTTTGTTTCATTTCTGCGTTAGTACCTGAGTGTATTTGTCATGCTTCAATACTGTGTTAAATCTATTTTGATTACAAGTTTTATTTCATGTTCAAATTAATTTATGATAAGATGTTGTTTTATTGTAAGTTGATTTAGATCTGTTTCTGCAGATAGTAGGCTTTCCTAACATTGCAGGATTATAGATCATATTTTTTTTAATAAAACTTGTTATCAGAGTATTAATTCAAGCTCCTAGTTTGGAATAGTTAAATTGCATCTTAGGTCATTATAAAGCAGGATTAGGAGCTACTGTTATTTTTCTGTTCTTAGCTTAAGGTATTTGTTAGCATTAGTTAGTCATTTAGATTAGATCTTTTGATTTGTGCGAAGGTTTGATTAAGTAAAACTTACCATCTACACCTCAAGAGACTCTCTACCTTGAGAGCACATTTCACAGGCAGCAGGGCCTTTATCCTGTGAGAGATAGTCACACCAAACACACACAAGATTGCAGTAAGTCGATTGTGTGGGATTTTTTTCAGTAGTTGGCCATAGGTCAGTATTTTCAGCCAACACATTCTCATTTCTATTTCTAGATTTCATTGCAGTATTATTAATTTTGCTGCTATCAAAAATATTGCTTTACCAAAGGTCTTCAAATCGTATTCCTTTATATAAGAAACAAATTTCCTTGCTGATCTGTTTAACCCTAACCATCGAAATTTAAATAACATTAATAATAACTAAAATAAACAAAATATACATAATTTTAAAATAAACAGAGATAATGCTAATTCCACTTAAGCAGCAAAAATCCCTTTATTATTAAAAACAAACTGAACAGTCTTAGTTGGCCTACGGCCTTTGACATTTTATGTCAAGGCTTAAAGCCTAAGCAAAAGTATCCTAATATAAATAGAGCACTCAAAATCAAAAAACAACCATCTGCTTTCGGCTACGAAAGCCCTTTACAAAAATGAGAAGTGTTGTATGAACAGCCAGTAAGTTTTTCTTTAAAAACCTTAAATGCATCTGCATCTAGTGACTCAATGGCCTGACAGTAAGAGTCACGGCTTAAAACCAGTTCCAAACATTACTGTAATAATTTAATCATGGCCGAACAAACTTAAAATTATTTCCTTAAGTCTCGGCTGAGAGAGCCCGAGTTCTTCCATTGCAAATAGCCACTAGGGCATTTAAAACTATAAATTAAAAGAACAAACAGAGAAACTAATGACCACGGCCGAGCCAACAACCACAACACATGGCAGTGCCATCATTTTCCACCATACAATTTGTACAGGAGAAACCCCAAGTGAAACCGAGGCTTACCAGAGTGGACACCCTCATGGAAGCCTGTGGGTAGAGCTCTTTAGCTTCAAGCTCGGGTCTGGAGAGCCTGCGCAGGGAAAACCCTAGTTATGTTAGTTACTTTTATTTCACAAAATAATAATTAAAAAATGTGCCAAACAAACTGTAAGGAAAACTTTTGCGTTCTTACCTTATGGAGTTGAGCAACTGGAAGGTCGTGGAAAGCCAACCCAAGCCTCTTTTGTTTGTACACAAGTTAAAATGGAGCACTCCAAAGAGGTAAAGTGTAGAAACAATGTTCAAATGAAAAGACTCATCCATGATGAGGAAGTTTCAAACCCGACACAAAAACCAGCAGTAAACAAGGACCTAGCACTCTTCACTCAACGACTCCCTTCACACTGGTTACAGTCATTAACACTCACACAGAGTTCCAACTCTTACAGTAAAACGAAGGTGAAGATAGCCAAACCCTCTTTTCTCTCTACATAGTCAAAACCACCTCACTATGGCAATAAGATTCTTACTCAACCTTCTACACCAGCTCGTTAAGGCTCACAAAGGCATGTGTGTGTTTTAATGGAGGTTCGGCATCAAGCATGGTGGCCACGAGCTCACAGCTCGACCACTCCACAACCCAGACTAAAAAAAGGTGCATTTTTAGGGTTTGAAGCCAGTTAAATGGAGTCTCAAGGTCAACGAGAAACCTTAAGCTTCAATCACCAACCACGTGTCCATCAAATAATTTGCAGTTATGGGTATCAAGCTATAGTTGAGAGTTTCGTTTCGAATCCTGCATAATCATTGAAGTTACAAGTCAAACCTTATAAAAATCATTGCATAAGTATCTTAATGCTTGTTTGTTTTCTTGTTCAATTATCAAAGACTTTGTGTTAGGTGTTCTGGTGCACTAAGGTTTATGCATAGTTTAACTTTAGCCTAAACATATATAAAGTTCCTCATTTTAATTAATGCCTACTTTTGACAATAGTAGTTTAAAAATCAAGGAAGATAAACTAGTTACATGAAGATACATAATCATAAGAACCTTGGAGCAAGGATCGGTATGATAATACATTTAGAAATCACAATATACTTATTGTAATTGAGAGCTCATATAAAAAAAGGTTTTATATATAAGAAAACTAAGTAATAACACATGATTTAGAAGAATCACTAACATAGAGTATTTAAAGTTTAAAAAGAACTCAAATAGATATGAATAGTACCATATTTCAATCTCTAAATGACAAATATCTAGTTATGGATGCAAGTATGTGTAACATATCCTCTCATTTATAAAATTGTTAGGCCATTATGCTCTTATTGGCAGAAGTAGAACCGTTCTTAATCTATAACATCTCAAAATGAAATACAAGCATATAAATGAAAATACAAGAAGGAAGATTATTTGAATCAATTACTATGGTGGTAAACTTAACTGCACATAACCCATTATTTCACAGTAGTGTTATTACAATCACTTATGCAGTTTGATAACATTAGAAATACCAACAATACCTTTTACAGGGTTAAGCTACAAACAAACATTTTTACTGGCATTTTATCCTATGCTAGTTGAATATTATTCTCGATCTCGAAATTTTTACTGGTAACAACACTGCTTACCTGTTTAGAACCTGTAAAAGAAGCATCATTCCATTGCGATAGCTGTAAGATAAGTAAGCCCCAATCTCATCTAAGATCCTTTCCTACTTGACCAAAAAAAAGTAATAACACACTTAGCATCAGTTTAAGATGCAGTTTCCTTTCTTGTTTTCTAAAACATAAACCTCTGTGTTTAACATCCCTAACATAGTACTTCAAGATAAACTAATAAAGAACTAAAGAAATATAATGCTCTTTGTTAATTATTACTATTTGAGTAACTGCTAACAGTTATTGGTTCATTGGAAATGACATCCTTGAACATTTTATGTTACATGAAAAATTTTAAATTTTTATGAATTTTTGGGTTATTACATGTGGTATCAGAGCACAAGGTTCAGACACTAGGCTTGAACGTGGCTCAACTTGCATGAATAAAATAGTAGATTTAAAACATGTATACTAATTTTTACTTTTCTTTTGAATTATACTTCCAGAGAATTTTTCTGAGTTAACTGCAGGTATGGAAAGATTGGAAGAATATGCAGATTTTGAATAAAGTAATTCGAAAAGAGAACCTATACAAGAAGAAATAACTAATAACTCTTCTGAATTATTACAAATGGTCAAGGAACTAAGAATAGAGATGGAAATGGTCAAAAAGGAAAATGAGAGAATTCTGAGAGCTCAGGAGGAGCTAAATCAGATTTTAATGGAAAGATCTCAGAATGAAGAAAAAGATAAATGAACAGAGTCGGAAGATATGCCTTACCATCATAAAGATAACAAGTCTAAACAGTTTAAAATCGAAAGTAGCTCATCTTCTGAGGTTTATGGCGATCCACATAAAAATAATTATCAATATACTAGTCATAGTAGCAAAGATAATCATCATACAAAAAAGAGAAAGTTTAAACCTTACGAAGAAATCTCTCGAGAATTCAAGAAAATTAAGCCACCAACCTTTAATGGTGAAACTAAGAAGGGAGAAGAGGTTGAATCATGGCTATCTAGGATGAAGAAATATTTTCAAATTTATAATTACTCTAATCAGTTGAAATCCAGAATGGCTATTTATAACCTCACAGGGAAGGAAGATATTTGGTGGTAGGACCTAAAAAGAGTAAAAGGCATTAGGGAGAAAAACATTAACTGGAGTACGTTTAAGAAATATTTTAAGAATATTTTTTTGTCTGAACAGTACTACGAGGAGTGGGCTAAGGAATTTTATGAATTAAAACTGAGAACAATGAACATGAAAGAACTCAACAGTAAATTTTTAAGTCTGCTCAGATATGTGACGTATATTGTGGACGAGAAGCCTAAGGTACAGTGGTTTTAAAGTTGCTTACCCTTTCATATAAAAAACAGAATTGAGTATGACAATACAAAAACTTTAGAAGAAGCAATGAGAAAGGCGAATTTTTGTTATGAACAGAATCGCAAAAAGGAAAGTATGACAAACTGGAAAGCTAAAAGAACTAAAAATTTTGAACAGAGGAAGAAAGGTTTTGTACCTAACTGAAATTTCAAAAATAATAACACACGAAATTTTCCTAATAAAAATTTTCAAGGGAACAAAAGTAATTCACAGATGAATCCAAATGGTCAAAGAAGTAAAGAATATGTTAATAATCATAGTAACTATACTAAGAATTTTGAACGAAAGAAACCAATTAAGTGTTGGGAATGTAATGGTCCTCATTATGCATCAGTTTGCCCCAACCGGAAGAAGACTCTTAGCAACATACATACGATATAGGAGGAGATGATTGTCAGTGATCTAGCAAGGACAATGCCTAGGATCAATGCAGCACTAGAGAACAGGCAGGTGGATTACCAAACTTCCATGGTGGAAGTGGAAGGTGAAATAAATCAAATACCTATATCTATTTTAATTGATCCAGGGGCTAGTTTAAGCTATATTTCTCCTGATTTAGTAGAAAAGTGTAAGTTATCAGTAGAAAAGTTTGCAAAGTCTTGGTTAGTCCAGCTAGCTACTGGTGCAAAAAAGAAAGGTGATAAGCTTTATTAAGAATTGTACTGTAAAAATGGATCAGTTTGAAACCTCGGTTAAGCTTAATGTTTTACCTTTAGGTTCTTATGATATGTTAATATGTATGTAATGGTTAGAACAGCATAGGGTAGTCCACTAGATCAATGCAGCACTGGAGAACAGGCAGGCGGATTTCCAAACTTCCATGGTGGAAGTGGAAGGTAAATGAAATACCTATATCTATTTTAATTGATCCAGGGTCTAGTTTAAGCTATATTTCTCCTGATTTAGTAGAAAGTGTAAGTTATCAGTAGAAAATTTTGCAAATTCTTGCCATAGTCCAGCTAGCTACTGGTGTAAAAAATAAAGGTGATCAGCTTTAATAAGAATTGTACTGTAAAAATGGATCAGTTTGAAACCTCAGTTAAGCTTAATGTTTTACCTTTAGGTTCTTATGATATGTTAATAGGTATTTTATACCGAAATCTCATCACCCTCATGTTATGAGATAGGTATCCCCTTGACTGCTCCAATCCCTCAGAGTTTCCCTAGAGAAATGAAGGAATAAATCAACCCCTTGCAATTTTTCCCTCTTTTGAGCTGGTAATGGTCTTTCCCCATTGATCAAAAGTGTTACCCAAGAAGCAAAGAGCTAGCACCGCTCCTGATACATGAGAGAAGAGAGGTTCCCCCACTCTTTCCCTTACTAACAAAGGTGATGCCCCCTTATCACCGCATGTTTGCTTCTTTAGAAAAGCGGTGTTAGAGTTTTGAAGGTAAAAAGAGAAGCTTCGAGAGGATTCTCGAAGATTGCCTATGTGGAGCCTCATCCCTATGGTTTAGGATCAGTTGGAGCTCGAGATCCTCCCTTTTAGGATCTAATCTCCACCTCACCCATGAGATCCTCAACCATACCTATCCTCCCATGCCTTTAAATACTAGCTCATCCCCCATGGGTCAAGGGAGGAAGAATTGTGTTTCATACCCAAACTCTGTCAAAACCATTCTTGAGCCTTTGGAGGCAAGGTGTAGTTGGAGGAAAGGAGCCATTGGAAGGAACTCTCGACACTAAGGCTTAATTGGTTGTAAACTTCTCCATTCATCTTAATGCAAAGATGATTTCCATCCCACATTATTGTTATTGTTTGATTTCACATGTAAATGTTGTTGGATTCCTTAGTCACTGACATGGATTAGTAGGTTATGTTCTGGTAGCTTTGATGTGTTTGCGTGTTTAATCTAATTGCAGGTACATAGGTTTACTATCGAAACAGGCATTCCAGGTATCTACGATATCCAGGGAGGGTCTTCATCCTTTGTCGTTCATTTGTTCTATATCTAAACCATTCAGAGCAGAGGAACAGCTTCTGTCCGCAGAAGGTGAAATATTCCTACTTACACATATTACTAAACTTCCATGGTGGAAGTGGAAGGTGAGCTAAATCAAATACCTATATCTATTTTAATTGATCTAGGGGCTAGTTTAAGCTATATTTCTCCTGATTTAATAGAAAAGTGTAAGTTATCAGTAGAAAAGTTTGCAAAGTCTTGGTTAGTCCAGCTAGCTACTGGTGCAAAAAAGAAAGGTGATCAGCTTTATTAAGAATTGTACTATAAAAATGGATCAATTTGAAACCTCAGTTAAGCTTAATGTTTTACCTTTAGGTTCTTATGATATGTTAATAGGTATGTATTGGTTAGAACAGCATAGGGTAGTCCTAAAAATTTTTGCTAAAACATTTACTTGCGTAAGTATCAATGGAGAACTAATAAATGTAAAAGGAATCCCTAGGAAAATAGTTGTAAGACAGATTTCTGCTTTGCAACTTAAGAGAGTTGTTCGAAAGGGTTGTAAATCCTTTGCTGTAACAGTAATTAATGAATAAAATACTAATAACAAAGAGAAATAAAAACTAGAAGATATTATGATCCTGAGGGAGTATTCGGATGTATTTCCGGAAGAAATTCTGGGACTGCCTCTGAAGCGGGAGTTAGATTTTACTATTGAGCTGGTACCTGGTACAGTGCCCAGCTGAAAATCCCCTTATCAGATAAATATACTAGAATTAAATGAACTAAATTCGCACTGAAAGGAACTCGTTGACAAGAATTATATTAAACCCAGTGTGTCTCCCTGGGGAGGACTTGTTATTTTTGTTAAGAAGGCCGAAACTCTACGATTATGTATAGATTACCGTCAACTAAATAAAATGACTATCAAAAATAAATATCCGTTGCCCCGCATGGATGATCTGTTTGATCGGCTACATGGAGCAACAGTATTCTCGAAGATTGATTTAAGATCTGGTTACCATCAGGTCCGAATCAAAGATGAAGACATCTTTAAAACAGCTTTTAGGACGAGGCATGGTCATTATGAGTTTGTTGTTATGTCGTTTGGGCTTACTAATGCCCCAGTTGTTTTTATGTGTCTGATGAATAATGTAATGCATAAATACCTTGATAAGTTTGTGGTCATATTTATTGACGACATCTTAATTTACTCAAAGTCTGAAGAAGAACATAAAGAACATTTAAAATTTGTCTTACAAGAGTTACGAGAACAACAACTCTATGCAAAATTTAGTAAATGTGATTTCTTTAAGGATAAGATACAGTATCTGGGTCATGTGGTGACTAAAGAAGGAATTTATGTTGATCCTGAAAAGATAAAGGCAATCGAAGAATGGCCAGTCCCAAAAGACGTAACTGACGTACGATCATTCATGGGGATTACTGGCTATTATCGAAGTGTTTTCAAAAATTGCAAATCCCATAACTTCTTTACATAAGAAAGGGAAGAAATTCGAGTGGAGTCAAAAGTGTGAAGATAGTTTTAAAGAGTTAAAAACGTTATTAACCACCGCACCAATCCTAAGAATTGTTGACCCTAATAAAGATTTTATAGTATGTACTGACGCATGCAATGACGGTTTAGGTGGATTTTTAACTCAGGAAGGACACGTCATTGCTAATGAGTCTAGGAAGCTGAAGATTCATGAGAAAAATTATGCAACCTATGACTTAGAATTGGATGTTGTCATACATGCCTTAAAAATGTGGCGTCATCATTTAATCGGAAGAAAGTTTATATTAATGACAAATAATAAATGGTTAAAATATATGTTGGATCAACCTAACTTAAACGTTAGGCAAGCTAGATGGATAGCTTTCCTTAATGAATACGATTTTGAAATCCAACATATTAAAGGAAAGGAAAATAAGGTTGCTGATGCTTTAAGCAGAAATGCAAAATTGAATTTTACAACAACAATCAGCACCTATAAAACATATTTAAAAGAACATCTAGAAGAAGGAATAGGGCAAGATGAAAATTATCGAAAATTACAAGCAAAGGTAAGAGAAATTTTAATTGAAAGTTTAAGGTGACAGGGTATAGTTTGAATGAAAAAGGATTATTATTATATAAAGATAGACTATACGTACCTAATGTACCTAAGATTAAGTTGTTGATTTTAAACGAAATTCATAAAACTCCTTATTCAGGGCATCCAAGTTATCAGAAAACTATAACTATGCTAAGAAAGGATTATTTTTTGCCAAACATGAAAAATGAATTGGCAGAATACATTGTTAAGTGCTTTGAATGTCAGCAAGTAAAAATTGAACATCAACAGCCAGCTGGGTTACTTCAACCTATTCGTAGCTGGAAGTGGGAGATAATCAGCCTTGATTTTATCACCGGACTACCTAGAAATCAAAATTTGAATGACTCAATAATGGTTGTTGTCGATAAATTAAGCAAGGCAGCTCATTTTATACCTGTAAAAACTACTTATAAAGTTGCAAATATTGTTGATATTTTCTTAAAACAAATTTTTCATTTACATGGAATACCGAAAGTAATAATTTCAGACAGAGACCCTAAGTTTACGGACAACTTTTGGAAGTCTTTCTTTAAAGGACTAAATACTACATTAAACTTCAATACCTTTTTCCATCCTCAGACAGATGGACAGATTGAAAGAGTAAATCGGGTATTGGAGGATCTGCTCAGAATGAATGTAAAATAACAGCGAGGCAAATGGGAAGATTACTTAAACCTGGTAGAATTTGCTTACAATAATCACTACCAAGCCTCAGCAAGATATAGTGCTTTTGAAATTTTGTATGGCAGAAAGTGCAATACCCCCATCTCGTGGAGTAATCCAGTTGACAGGTTAGTATTAGGACCTGAATTATTAAAAGAGATGGAGTTGATTGTAAAGCAGGTGCAAGGTAACTTGAAAGTTGCGCAAGATCAACAGAAAATTCAAGCAGATCTTAAACGAACTCAGAAGGAGTTCTAGGTAGGTGAACATGTCTTTATTAAGGTGAGACCTAAAAATAGTTCTCTGAGGTTAGGAAGTTGTGCTAAGTTAGCACCCCGATATTGTGAACCTTTTGAAATATTGTCTAGAATAGGACAGGTAGCATATCAGTTAGTTTTACCGCCAAATTTAAAGGTTCACAATTTTTTTCATATTTCTGTTTTAAAAAAATATGTACATGATGCTACTCATGTTATTAACTGGAATGATGTGCAAGTGGAACCCGAAGGATATTTTCTAATGGAACCAGATTATATCCTCGAAAGGAGAGAGATCTCGCTTTGAAATTGCACCATTGGTCAGGTGAAGGTGCAATGGAAGCACCTTAGTCCAGAAGAAACCACCTGGGAATTGGAAAGTCATATGCGGGATGCATATCCAATTCTATTTCGGGGAAATTCTAAGGACGAAGAATAAATAACATCGAGGATGATGTTATAAATTAAGGGGGTGTGTATGTCACATGCCCCAATTTGCAAAACAATTTTATCTTTTTGAGGAACATTATGTTATACTTTATGTTAAAGTTTGTAATTAATGACCAAGTGGGGTCAAGGATAATTTAATGTATTTCAGAATATTTTATTAATAAATAAATGAAATATGAGACAATAGCTTAGGGAAGCTGTTAAATGAGTGTTTATTGGTCACTTGGTGGAGGAGATTGGGTTGAGAGCAGATTGACATGTGGCAGCATTCTCAAACTACTTCTAGCTATTGCAGGTGGCAACTTCCCTATTTTTGTGGTCATGATTCCCCAAAAAAGTGGAACAGGGACAGGTGGCTCATTAAGTAAAAACTGACCCAGAAGAACTAGGCATGCTAATAAAACTTCCCATTGAAGACAGCTGAGGCTGCTCATTCTGGATTGGTGATCATTTTGACTGAATGAAGTGCACATGTGAATTCAATGGAGGGACTAGCTGAAGTAAGTTTGAGGGCATAAGTACTGAAGACTGAACTAGTACATTGTTGGCAGCCAGCAACAACCTCTTCATTTCTTGAAAAAATGAAGAGAGATCAGCTCTTTATGTGATTTATCAATTAAAAAATTATGAAAGAGCACCTTCAGAATCTTTGATTCTGAAGGTACTCTCAATCAAAGAAAAGTGATTTAATGATTTTAGAGCTGAAAGAAACTTGATCATAAAACTTGGATTTTAACTGTCAGATAAGTTTCGTAAATTTTCATTAAGATATTGAAATCATCAAAATGAATTTATGTGACTTAAGGGATTTGTGCCAAGAGAAATTTCATAAAAACACATTATATGTTAAATAGGGTATCATTAGTCCTAAGACTAAGAGAATTTTGAAAGTTAACATCATATGTAATACCCTATTATGAACTTTGTAAATATCATAGTTAATGGATAAATGATGTTTGTATAGGAAACTTTTACTTATGATAAATATCCTATATGATGATATATATGTGTCGATAGGATGTTTAAAGGGTTTAAACTTAGTTTTGTCCATATATAGTATAGACATTAATCTAGCTATTTTATCAATGCATCATAACATTAGAGTGCGATTTATTACTCTTCATACCACTACGTAACATGATAAAATAAGGATGATTGTTTGGATTAGCTGGCCATGCAATAAACCAATTGTCAAATCGATAAGCGATCACTCATTTGGATCGATGAGTTGGTATTTGGATCGATGAGTTGGTATTAAAACGTGGCTTTCACCCCTTGACAGAGTCGACAATTGTATGCACATGGTAATATCGTGTTGACAGTGTTAAATGCTAACAGTCATTTCAAATTACACCGTTGTACCTATTAATTATGAACCACTGTCAATAATCAATGGTTGCAATGATGATTCTATCAGTCTTCGTATCGCTGGTTCACCAAGTCAAGTGGTTATCACTAACAGGCATGGTCAAACGTAGATAAACTGGCAAACATCATGGTGTAGTGTGAAGTTATAACATTTATCACTGCATGAAATCCCGCTAAAATGGCAGGTTAGAGATTAGATCTCCGATTAGATTTGAAGCATGTGAAGATTATCCATCATGTCGTGTGTATGGATACCTATTCCCTCTGTTTTCACTTCCCCATTCATTTCGCGACGAAGCCCAGAAAGTGCTGGAGAAACCATGTCCCCTGTGAA
>LPNX010546521.1:10690-21601 GCA_001517045.1 Pseudotsuga menziesii | reverse complement strand
GATATAAACATATGCCTTTGTGATATGTTTTAAACATTGGCGCTTATGGTTTAGGCTCCACATTATACCATATTATACCATATGGTTTAAATATAGTGTTCTAACATATGATTTACATGGAATCATGGTGACGTTGGGTTTGGTTACTAGGCTTAATCCAAAAGCAAACAAAATAAAGAATTATTAGGTACACCTTTTCTTGGACATGGATATTGCATCCACACCTGCTGCTGCGAGTAGCATCTCCCGTCAATGATAAGCTCTATGAGTACAATATCTAATTCCACCTATATTCCTTGCCTTTGGACATCTGTGTTTTATTGCTTTAGACACCATCTGGATATGGATATGTTGCACCTGCGTATTGGAAAGAAGGATACAATATGATGTGCCCATCCCTAAATTATATAGAAAAGGGAGGGGTTCTTTTCCTACATGACTAACTGGAATCCACACCGCTACGTATGGCACATGATCCCCTAGTAAATAGCTATAGAGCGCCTAATGCTTCCGTAGACCAGAAAGATATACCCGAGATAACGGTGGATGCCCTATTGCAGACCGAGGGTTTTTATGCAATGAAGTGAAGCTTCATTTAGTTTTTGGTTTATTGAGGGAAATGACATCAATGCAGACAAGTGGAGCTGATCCTGAGAATGGAACAGAGAATTTAGAAAGCAGGGAAAGAACAGGCTGAGGCTGGGGTCGTGGTTACCAGAGCTGATGCATACTAATTTGCCATATGTGATAGGAAGTGATGTTTTAATTTTGGTAAAAAATTAATGACGTATTTTTTATGTTTAGCTATTTCTATAAGTCGCTGTTAATTTTTTCTTAATTTTTCTAGAAATTGAACTTTAATAAAAGTGGTTTCTAAACCGAAATTTTAATTGCAAGTAATATGGATATGGTGGGTGTATATTGCATAATGTCAGAGGGTGTCATTTATGATTTGTGTTATATCCGGAAACCTACATCCATTTTTCAACAGTGCTCACAAGTGTTTGTCAATCCCAAGAGTTGATACACTCGATGTTTGTACTTCATGTATAAGTCGATGTGATCAGGTGGCGATGCTGTTAATCAATCCAAGTATGTGTAAAGATCAGTCAATGCCGATTCTCATTATGCTACTCCATGCAATCGATCACAGAGTTGATACAGGAGTCAATGCCTTCTTATGAAAGGAAATATTCGTTAGAATATTTTTATTGAGGGCGATTCTTACAAACCTTGGTGCCATGATCAGTTTTATCTCCGGGTGCCTATTTCAAATGGGGAACTTGAATTTATACATATTATTTATACTGGTAACTTTCTTTACCATTTTTTATTGTTCGACCTCTTTCCTTATATATTACTTTCTTTGAGAAGGAGATAACCAGTTAGTTAATATAGGTCCCATTTTGCCTTGTTTCCTGGTTTCGCTTTCAAATGACATTCCTTGAAGAGTAGATTCAGAAGGTAATGCAGCCAAGAGCCAGTCAGTTCATGGTAGAAAGGGAGTTATGCTATGAGCAATAGCCAGTCTCTTTACCAAGATGGTGCTAGTAGATTGATTGCTCAGAGTGAACAATTAAACTAGAGGAATTGGGGAGTACAACTGGAGGCCGGGGAGTACAAATGTTGAGGGAACTCATTGGGGCAGTACGGTACAATATTACATGGCAAGAGTGAAAGAAACCTCCAATTAAATAGAAATAGAATATAGATTTGATATGTGTGGCTTACACCCAACTAGGAATGGGCTAGTAGATTATAATAATTGGCTAGGCAGTCTACCCCATACCAATTGTCTTTACCCAGTATACCATACTAATAGAAGACCAACCATTACAACAAGCCTACCATACACATAGGATTACTACTTGCCCCATAGTCTTTACCTAGTCCCACATCCCACCTCCCTACCAGACATTACTACTTACCTGATTCATTGTTCGTTTAACCTAGTCCACACAGTAAAACAAAAAATATAAAAAAAACAATTTTTTTTTATATAATAAAATAATTAAAAAAAACAAAAAAAAATCTACACAACTTATATAAACAAATAAAAAAATAAAACAAACCAAACCACTAAACATAATTTATGAAAAAAATTAATAAAAAAACATATATATATATATATATATACATAAAAAATGAAAAAAAAAACCATTTTCCAAATTAAATAATAAAAATAAATATATATATATATATGAAAACACACAAAATTTTTATTTTCATGGGTAGGTTGAACGGTCTTGACCCAACCTCTCTAGCAAGGCCATTCCGATTTTCCTTACCATCCTTCAATTCCGACAATTTAGATTGTTGCTCAACCTGCTACTTCTTGTCAAATTGCCTAACCGTTCGCGCCAAACATTGGAGGGTTTTGTGGCTTTTGGATATGGATATTGGTCATACCCATTGAGGAGTTTGGGATCGATATTAACCATGGTATATTTCACAATTTCTCTATTTAATTGCCATAGCTGCGATGGATAAAGCAGCATTAGAGAGAACCTGGAGACTTTTGAAGAGGTGGGCCACGAATTCTGCACCTCTGGCGTCAACACCACCTTCTTTGCTTACAAAATCCCTGGTAAGTACTGTGAATTGATAAATTTTTAGTGAATGTTGGATAAAAACCCTATCTTGCCCCTCGCTAGAGAGTTTCCATCCATCATGATTTTGGAGAATTAAATTTTTAGTGAGTAAATTTTAGGAGTAAATTATTTTTAGTGAGTAAATTTTAGGAGTAAATTATTTTTAGTGAGTAAATTTTTAGTACTGTAAAATTTCGCAAAACATCTTTGCGTCTTCAAGTGTGCCATTAACAAATAGTAGACCATCATTTGTCATGGAATTGTTATTTCCCCATTACAGTCTTCAGTGTTGATCATGGCTGCGTCAATTAGGATTCAGCATTTGAATTGATTCAATGCAAAAATCTACCTCTGGAGTGACTCCCACTCCAAAATTCTCAGGGTTTCTATGCAGATTTGACGTGGGGAGTCACTTTGTATCGGTTTTCCAAAATTTTGTTTTGTGCAAAATATTAAAATAACCCTCTGACGAAGAGGGGAATGAACCCTTGGCTCATGAACAGGGACCTTCCTATTGCAATTAGACCCTCTATATTCAAACACCTTTTGTTTCTCCAAGGGACCCTCACTATAGTCCACTAGTTGAACATCCTTTGCTTCTATCCCTAGGGTTTCTGTAGATGACAGTTTTCATCACCATATATATATATATATATATATATATCATCCTCTGCTTCTATCCCTAGGGATTCTGTAGATGACATTTTTCATCACCATATATAGACATCTCGAATTCTAGTGCCATTAAGTTAGCAAATTCACGACTTAACTTATCATCATTACAACAAAAAATGATATCGTCTAAATAGACAACGGTAACTAGAATCCCACTCTTCTCTGTTTTCAAAAAGATATTTCTATTTGCAATGCATCTTTTGAAACCTTGTTGAAAGAGATACTCGTATAAGAGTTCATACCAAGCCCTTGGGGCTTGTTTTAACCCATAAAGATAATTTTTTAGTGCAACTTGAAACATTGTCCTCCTTTCCATGCAACTTGAAACCATCAGGTTGTTTAGTGCATACTTCTTCATGTAAATCTCTTTTCAAGAAAGTGGATTTCACATCCATCTAGTAATATACCTTGAAATTTTTGAAGCATGAGTAAAAAAAGAACATATATTGTTGTTCCATCCCATTATTGCATCCAAACCTGCCTTCACATGTGACCCATCCTAGACCTGCCAAAGTAGGTGAGTGCCAGTGATTGGAATGGCCTGTGCTCAAGGCTTTCCAATTATTTGAAGCATGTTTGTGAATCTCGACAGAGTTGTGGATCCAATCTAGGAATTTTAGGTTCCAAGTACTTCTGAACCTAAATTCTCTTCCATAGACCCTCCTTGGACATCAAGTTCTAAATTTTTTTAGCTGTCAGTGCATGTGACCAAAAGTGAATAACTGCTTCTGATCCCAACCACCCTCATTCTTTGGTTTTGAGATCAGTTGCCATCTTGCTAATAGAAAATTGTTTGTATTGTCACTTACTACTACTGCTGCACACTACTGTGTTTACAGGATGTATACAGTATGAACCTTTGTTAGCTAGCTACTCATGCAATAGATGTTGGATGCCACAATATATTAATCCAAGACTGATATATACTTCGGTGCATTACCATATGCACACATAAAAGTCATGTTTTACTCATAATGAATGGTGGTAATTTCTTGTATATGATGATGAGTGATGCTTTGTCATTAAGGTTTATGACAGTCTAATAAGTTTGGATGATATACATAACTAATCTTCTCTGATATAGTGAGTACTTGTTTATTGGATAATATTCGTTTATCACTCACTCCATTACACGTTGCAAGTAAATGGCTGCTAGTTTGATGATACTCCATTCTTGTACGACATTATTTGCTCTGATCATTTATTTATTACTGAATAGATGCGAACTAGGAGATTATGCTCATATGTTTTACATGCTCACATAGCACATCCTCTTTACTCATTGATTTGACTCCAATAAGGCACTGGTCATTAACAACCTCAAAAGAGAACTTCTTTGGTGCTTAGTGTCTTTGCAGAGTTGAAATAGGGCTCTCCCCTAGGAGGTTTCGACTTCCAAAGTAGTTGGAGACAAGTGACTACGGTGACAGTGGTCACTTCTCCCTTATATGCTTACCGATGGTTTAGACCACCATTTCAACTGGTAACAGGACCCAAAATAGAAATTATAAAAATTTGGTGGAAGCCTTTTAGAGGTCCCAATTTCTTACATTTTCATGTATTTAAAGGAGTATTTTGTATTTTTGAAATACTATGACTTTACTGAACCTTTGGAGAATATATCGGCAAAACCTATTGGGCATACTTTGGAAATAGTTCAAATAGAAGATTCTGCCCACTAAATTTCTTTTGTATGGAAAATAGAAAGAAAAAATTATTTCTCTAGCTAAAATATTCTAATGTTTTCTCAGAAACTCAAATTCAGGACCAAGTTTACAGAAAACTGAAAAAAGATATTAAGTTTTTTCGTGTATTCAGAAGAAGAGGATGGATCGGCTCCATTGAATGCACATTCCGCGGGGATCAAGAAGAAACACTAAATCACCTTCTGGTTCATTGTCATTTCACCAAGGAGATTTGGGCAATATCAAGCCATCTATGCAAATTGAAGCATAAACCAATTGGAATGCTTCAGTAGGGGAAGAGCACAAAGGACTAGCATTGGGGGTCCTATGGTCCATTTGGATTGCTCAAAATTAGATCCACTTTCACAACAAAGTCCCGAACATCCACAAGATTTTCTACAGGTTGAAGGCCAGCAGAATCTCATCAAGCTCTAACTGATCCATCATTCATCCAAAGTATGACCCCACTATACCACGTAGCTATTTTGATGGGGAACCTCAACTTCAAGGGAAGCCAGGACTCAGCAGGGCTGGAGAGTGGCCCTTTCTTCCAACAGGAGAGAGATTATCTTTTAAGCTGGGACTTGGCAAAGCCATCAACTACAGATCAGAACTCACTGCAGTTAGCAGTTTACTTGGAATTTCTTGGGTGATTGGCATCGAAGCTGTAGCGGTCTATGGAGACTCTCAGGAGGTACTAGGATGGATTTCGTGCAGCACCAATGACATTGACATATATCTTCAAGCAAGGGTAAGATCAGTTCAAGCATTGATTTCATATTTCTATTTCTTTTCACATATCCACATGTACAGGGAGCTAAATAAAGAAGCAGATCAACTAAAAAAATGGGTTGTTTCAGTCATTGCAAGTAGCTTACAGATTGAGCAGTCAATGGAGGGACCATACTTCCTTCTTCCAGGACCATATTTTGACATATTAGAAGAGGTGAAGCTATTTACCTAAGCAGCCCCTCTCAATTTCTCTTGATATTTTGCATGTTTTTTACCCTCTATTTTTTAATTAGGGTGAGTTGTTCTCATATGACTAAACAGAGAACTATGAGCAAAAAATTGGATGATTCTACACATGTATTGGTCAATATCTTTGAATTAGTTGCCGACGGATATGGAACACTGTGAGAACACGGCATAGCAATATTCGTATCAGACCTAGCAATATAAGTACTCTCTATAAATATGATGACTCATGAGGAACTTTTTCCATTTGAAAAAAATAATTGTGTATAACTACCGAAATTTGAATTTACAGGGGAAAAAAAGATGTTCACTTTATTTTTGTGTAATAACAAATGAAGTTTTAGTTTATTTTGACCAATTATATATCAAAACTGAGAACCTCCAAACTTTCTACAATGCCTCAAAAGAGCTTTGATACAAACAAGGTTCACACCCTGAGCCATACTAAACAACTAAAAAGCGGGAAGCAACATTAAATATGATCAAAACCATGTCTAGAACATATTTTGACCGGAATCTCTTGCACATAATTGAATAAAGAGATAAAATCAATTTATCTTCATATGGAGACTGAGAAGTTCCAAGAATCATCACATTGAAATATCGCATGTTGTCCTCTAAAGGAGAACACATAAAATGATAAATGTCATGTTAAAAAAATGAAAATTAATACTATTAATTCCACAGCTTGTTCCACTGAATGATTTTCTATTATCAAGGTTCCTTTGCAGCATTGTGATCAAAACTTAGGCCATTGTGCACTAAAAAATATATTATGATAAGTAAAAAATTTAGCACTGTCTAAATAAATGGCATTTAGCATTAGTGGTGAGCTATTATTTGTATGGCGAGCCTCCCTTTACTTTTGTTATTTGTTATTTGAGTGCTCAACGGAGTAAAAACTACCATTTCTTATTCAACAATGCTAATAGAATCCTATTAAAAACTAGTGCCATTGAAGGATCTAAATATTCCTCATTATTCAGGATGACCACTGCCTATCATGAATACTGGTTTAATTTGTCTTTTAAAGGTCAATATTTTCCTTGAGCTATTCGACATAAACACATACTTTGTAGAACTTAGTCCAAGTTTTTCTTTGGCATATTCTCTGGTTATAGGTGTGTCACCTCTTTTGCAGGTACAAGCGAGTAGAGGTTCTATTAGCTTTTACAAATGCTGTAAGTATGTGTTTACATACTGATGCTTTTCTTGCTTTGTTAAAGAGAGCTGGATTGAGGCTCATGTTAACATCTGTTAACAAAATCATTTAAGATTATATTGCAATTCCTGTGCTTCCATGTAATTAGAAGAAACACATTATCAAGATTTTTCTTTCATACATGTGCATTGAATTTGAATAATCTATTTCTAGATTTTTTTACTTTGGATTTGTGGCGGATTGGTTTAAGTGGGAAATTAACATCCACGAATTGCATCTCGCAAATAATTGATGGTATGTTCAATGTTAGTTGAGTGCTTTTACTACCTGTTTTGTGGGTTTTCAATGTTAGTTCTTTTTCTATGCGACATTTTTTTATGTGGATTCTCAAGTACAATGCTTAAGATTCTGTGGATTATCAAAATATGAATTGTTATTGATTTCCTCACGTGGACAAAGTGGTTAATGGGACTGAAAGGCAGATCAACAATACAGTACATCAAGTGAAGTAAATATATTTTGAGCAATCATTTATCATGAAACAATGTAAGATGACACAAATGAATTAAAATTAATAGTGTGTCAAAGTGGGTGCATCTTTCTCTAGTGTACCAAAAACTGACTAGATAGGTGCTAGGGTCTAGAGCTTGAAATGTTCTCCACTTGGGAAGAGTTCCTATGTGGATCTCTTCCCAAGAGGAAAGCATTTCAAGCTCTAGGCCCTAGCACCTAGAAGCTAAAAAAAGCATGCATTCTAGAGCTATCTGCATCAAGACATGCATTCTTACTAGAAAAAAAGAATGCTTGTCTCGATGCAGTGTAGCTCTAGAAACAATGACCTCGGACACTCATGTGTGATGAAGATGTCCCATCATGTCAGTCAACTATAGCTATGAAGTTAACCTTTTATAGAAAAATCCTTCTTTGCAGCTATTCAAAACATTATATTACCAATATTGCACTCATTGTCCCACTTTATTTGAGTAATATATATTCATAAAATGAATTCCCATGCCCCTGTGTTCAAATATTTCTCATGTTAAAGAACCTTATGATCTGGTGCATTCAAGTCTTGGTACTGGATATTGAAATACAAATACGTATGCCCACTTTATTTGAGTAATATACATTCATAAAATGAATTCCCATGCCCCTGTGTTCAGATATTTCTCACGAACCTTATGATCTGGTGCATTCAAGTCTCGGTACTGGATATTGAAATACAAATAAAACACAGAAAAATTGACTTTATTTAGGACTTTGGAATGTTTAAGCTTTTGAAAAGGGATTGAGTACATAACAATATGGATTGATGCTTACTGCTTAGGTATAAAATGAGTGCTTTGCTTGTTAGAACTGACACTTAAAATCTTGTATTTGCTTTGGCCATGTGTGTAGGCAGCTATTTCTTTTGTTTCTTTCATTTTCCCTTGCTGTGGAAGCATTGCATGCATTTATGCAGGATGAATAAGAACACAAGTACGTATATTTTGTTTTGATCTAAAACTAGTAAACAGTTTTGGTTTGGTATGATGTCTGTTTGGCCTGTCAAATATCAATCTTGCTTCATGTAGTGATAAGCATTAATATAATTTTAGCCATTATTGTGTTTTTTAATAGTGCAACTATCTATACTGAAAGTGTTTTTGCTTATAATTATACTAGTTGCACGTTTTAAATGTGCATTTTTTCTTCAACTAGAAATTGTTGCTTCTGTTGTTGATGTACATTGTATACAAGGCCAACAAAATGTATGTTTGTAGAAAGCTCTAAGAACACTACAGAAGGAACTTGTTGAACATAAAGTTTGTGCTTTGTTTTATTTATGAAAGTGTAATGGACCTTGATGTACATATATGATTTCTTATCTGCCGCTATAGACATATACATTAGTTTCTTAGTACATACTTTTATTAGGAAACCATATATGTATTTTAAGATACGTTAGATGTATATTAAGATAAGAAACCAGTATATGTATATGAGATACTATATTAATTTATGTGTATTGTATTCAAATTATTAATATGCATACATTATAGATATATAATTTATTAATATTTTTGTATCATTGAAGATTCCATTAATATATACAAGAAAATTACAAACTAATTGAGGGACTGGCTATCAGAAAACATGCCTGCCTCTCAGTATGGACTCCAGAAAAAGAGTCTATCATCTTTCACATTTTCTGCCAGTAGCCTGGCTGCATGAACTAAAAGTCGAGGTATAATAGAAATTTGTGCATAAGCCCTCAAGAACTAAATAGATTCAAGAACATAAGAGAGCCTCTAACAGACTGCCTATTTCAAGAATGAAATAGCAAATGTTGCAAAGCAATAAGGGCTTGGAAGACATTTGTGGGAATCTGCATCCAGATCAGCTGGAGTCTCCAGGGTGCATGTCTCCTTCTACTCATGGTGAGCTCCCTCTTCATTGTCAGTGTCAGCATTGTCTGTTATCCTCTAACATGTCCTTCCGCAGTCTCTGACCTCCAAATGGCACGTATTAGGGCATCATATTTTTTTTCCATCTGCTCAAGCTTCTTCATGATGGTACGCTTCTTAGTTTCGATGAATCAACGCTGCAAGCAATTGGTTCATTGATACACTAATATAGGTCGAGGATTTTGGCATATTTGAAGTCCCTTCCATTAGAGTGACCTAATTAGGGAAGGACCATCCCAATTTTCTCGTGAACCTTGTCATTGTTCTCTTTCCCCTTTTCATCTTAACCTTGGTTTGTAAGTTCATGATCACTTTCCTAGTTGTCTCAGAGTGATGGGTCTGGTAGGCTTCAGCATTGGTCTGTGCCTCCCTGAAGGCTTGCAGCATTTCTATATTTCAGCTTACTACTGGTGGCTTTGGGAGGTCTGCCTCTATGCCTATCACTGCCACTAGCATTCATGTTTCCCATAATCTCATAAACCAGCAGTGGTCTACTTTAATCCATACTCCCACTGCGATTTTCTTCTTTAGATAACGTCGAATGCCTGGGCAAAACTTTAGAGATGTTGCAAACAAGATAAATCCCCAACACCGTAACTTTTAACATGTGTATGATATTTTTAAAAATTGCAGACTGTAATAGAGATAGTACTTGAGATATTAACACTGAACAACAGTAAGACAATTGCAGTAGTAAAACAAGCATCACACAATTGAACACATGAATTTTCATGGGAAACCTTTTAAAGATGAAAACCCCAAATCATTAATAGATCATCCTCTAAATGAGATGACTGAGTTCATACATGAGCAGAGAAATTTTGTTCACAGAACTTTGAGATGAACGTACATAAAAAATTTCAAAACCATGAAAGATCTAGCAGGCTTACTGCTGCTACCACGTGGACTGTTTTAGTGCTTCCAGGTCAACTGAGGCTGATGTTGACTCTAGGATGCCTGCTGCCACCTCAACAAATCCTGTAGCAGCCTGCTGCCACCCCACTGAGGCTTGGAGCTTCCTCTCGGATGCTGCTGCTGTGGTGTATAGGGATGAGGAGCAATGGAAGACAGCACTAGTAGGGCTGGGATCCTAGTAGGGCTAGTGGGAACCACCGCTGAGGGTTGCTGCTGCTGTAGCAGACCTTAACCATGAGCTATAGCAGCTCTGCTGCTACTGCTCCTTACCACCGGAACCACCCTCAACTGTGAACTGTGAAGTGCCGTGAAGGAAGAGACCCAAGCAAGCTTAAGAGCTGCCACGTTGGAAAGAGAAGAAAGATACCAGCCATCGAAAATTCTTTAGTCAACCACAGCTGCGATGAGGATGACTATCTCAGTCATGAATTGTTGGAGCAGTCAAGTGATGATGATGA